>CAUYQG010233866.1:0-14023 GCA_963574415.1 Tarsius wallacei | reverse complement strand
ACAATGTCTCACCAAGTTGCCCAAGCTGGTCTTGAATACCTTCCAGAGTGCTGAAATTTCAAGTGTGAGCCACCACGCCCAGCATGCTTAGATTTAAACAAAAAATGAGCCGGGCGTGGTTGCTCGCGCCTGTAGTTCCAGCTAGTTGTAAGGCTGAGGCAGAAGGATTGCCAGAGCCCAGCAGATCGAGGCGGCGGTGGCCAGGAGCGTGTCACTGCATTCCAGTCTGGGCGACAGAGTGAGACTCCAACTCAAAAAAAAAAGGACAAAATCATGAACTTCACAGCAACCTGGATTAATTTAGAGTCTATAATACTGAACGATCTATCACAGGAACAAAGAACTGAGAATCACATGTTCTCACTCATAAGCGGACTTTAAACAACATTCATAATACTATAAGAAAAAGATTGGCAGTAGTAAAAAACTGCCCAGGGAGGGGGCGATGCAGGATTGACAGTAGTGGTTATCTGACAGGGGAGAGAGGCGCATACCTCATCAACAAGTATACCTGCATAATGAACATCTGTATACCTAATCCTGAATTGTACCCCGCATCTTTAAAATAAAAAAAGTTAAAATAAGTAAAATAAAATAACATCAGATAGACATCATGGGAGAACAGTACGACTCTGTGAACTCCTCTCCACAGTTATATCAAACTCTCATGTTTATTACAGTAGAGGAGCAAGGCTGGGTGGCTCAGCCTGTAATCCCAGCACTTTGGGAGGCCGAGGCAAGTGGATTGCCAGAGAGCCCACGGGTTCGAGACCCACCTGGGCAACTTGGGAGACCTCGTCTCTACAACAAATCAAAAAGAATTAACCGAGCGTGGTATAATGCGCCTGTAGTTCCGGCTATTTGGAAGGCTGAGGCGAAAGGATCTCCAGAGCCATGCAGGTCGAGACAGCAGTGGCCAGGAGCGTGCCACTGCACTCCAGTCTGGGTGACAGAGTGAGACTCCAACTCAAATAAATAAATAAAAACAGAAGAGAATTGACTCTGAAAAAAATTATTCCATAGTGCATCTCAAGAGATCTCACAGATCTGATTGTTATTCATGAAGATTGTAAAACCCCAAATGGATTTATTTTGGGTCACTTGCCAAATGATCCAACTGCTCATTTTAAAGTGAGCAGTGTTCATCTTCTTTTTTTTTTTTGAGTTGGAGTCTCACTCTGTTGCCTAGACTGGAGTGCAGTAGCACGCTCCCGGCCACTGCAGCCTCGACCTGCTGGGCTCCAGCGATCCTTCCTCCTCAGCCTTCCAAGTAGCTGGAACTACAGGTGCGCGCTACCACACCCGGCTAATTTTTTACTTATTTAGGAGATGAGATCTCGCCAGGTTGCCCAGGCGGGTCTTGAACCCACGGGCTCAGGCAATCCACTCACCTCAGCCTCCCAAAGCCCGGGATTACAGACTGAGCCACCAAGCCCAGCTAGTGTTCATCTTCTTAAGGAAATCAAAAGGAGAGGCAAAGGCCCCCACAGAACACATGCCCAAAATAATTCTTAAGAATTTTGCAACATGGCAGGGTCATTCAATTGGATGTATGTTTGCATCTCTCTTTCCTCATAATCCTCAATTTATTGGAAGGCAGATTGTCACATTCCACATTCAGCAGGATTATAGCCTCCTCCGATTTCACAGATACTTATTTGAGAGTGAAAAGAAAGTGGGAATTCAAGAACTTGGACCACGTTTTACCTTAAAATTAAGATCTCTTCCGAAAGGAACCTTTGATTCTAAATATGGAGCGTATGGATGGGTCCATAAGCCCCGGGAAATGGATACAAGTAGAATAAAATTTCACTTATAAAGTACTGAGAAAATGGTATTGGATTTTGCTCAAAAGGCCTATCTTGAGCTTGGTAAATTATTTTTGATAGAACACCCTTTTCAAAACGGCATTTACTGATTTCATAAACCTTTCATGTCTGGAATTAGATGCCATGAACTGCCACTGTATGCTTATGTAGAAAATACAAATAAAAGTCATTTTCACGATGAAAATAAATATATAAATAAATAAAAGTATAACAAAAACCCCACATCATTATCATATAACATTTAGCAATAATTCTCTAGGATTATCAAATATCCAATCAATGTTCAATTTTGACTGGCCCAAATATTTCTTTTTCAAAAAGTTACAATTTGTTTAAATAAATCACAAACCAGATAGGAATTATACATTGTAATTGATTGACAGAAATTTTAAGTCTTTTAATCTATCAGTTTCTCTTCTGTTTCTTTCTAAAATGTTTTGCTTCATTTCTTGCAGTTTGTTGAAGACACGAGTTAACCTGATCTGTGTTTTCCCAACCAAATCATGCTGATTGCACTCATATAATGTCCTTTAATTTGTTTCTCTACCACTGTACTTTCTGCATAATGATTGACAAATCCAGAGGCTTGGTCAGACTCAGGTTCTAACCATCTGTCTGTCCATCTATCTGTCCATTTATTTATCTATCCACCTATCTATCATCTACCTATCACAAAAATACTTCATAGTTAGGGATATATACTTCCATTTGGATATGTACACAATACCTGGTTTCCTCTCTTTTTTGTAACTTTTGACTGTCATTATCTAGATTCTGTATTTAATTAAAGGTTCCAGAGTTGTTATAGTCTATTATTCCTTCTTCATTTATTATCTGGAATACTTCTATAGAGAGACACTTCCCATTAGCAGCTATTTGGTTATCCCAAGATGCATAGGAAAGACAGGCTAGATGCTATCCCTTAACCCTTTATCTACCAGTGTTCAAAACAATGTGTATGTTTATTAGATTCCTTCAGAGTAATCTATTATTTTTTGTTTTGTTTTTAATAATTTTACAGGCCAGTCTCGGTGGCTCAGCCTGTAATCCCAGCACTTTGGGAGGCCGAGGTGAGTGAATTGCCTGAGCCTGCGGGTTCGAGACCCACCCGGGCAACTTGGCAAGACCTCGTCTCTACAATAAATCAAAAGAAATTAGTCGGATGTGGTAGTGCACACCTGTAGTTCTGGCTACTTGGAAGACTGAGGCGAAAGGATCGCCAGAGCCCAGCAGGTCGAGGCTGCGGTGGTCAGGAGCGTGCCACTGCACTCCAGTCTGGGTAACAGTGAGACTCCAACTCAAAAAAAAAAAAAATTTACAACATGACATGGTCATTCAATTGGACGTATTTTTGTTGTTTTTGTTTTGTTTTGCTTTTTGCTTTGTTTAGAATCATTGTAAACTTATGGATTTAAATGCTTCTGATGTGTTTTAATCAAATCTATTCTTATTATTCTTTTGATGCTCAAGTTGTCCCTTCCTTGGCAATAGAATCTCTTCAACTTGTCTCCTGAGTTCTTTTAAAATGACCTCATTAATAGCTTCCTTAATTTGGAGTATGTTTCAAGTAATACATTTTCTATATGATTCCCTCCTTATGCATTTTCTGCCCCCAAGTGGATTCAGCCATTATTTCTAAGGTGCCCTATTTTCTTTCAGAGAAAAAATGGTATTTAGTGACCATAATCTAGACCTCAGGGATACTCATTGCTATTAAGCTTGGTCATGTCATTGTTTCTACACTTTTTTAGTAGACAGAGCTAGGAAAGATGGGTTGTTCCTTCCCTTCCTTCTCTTTGTACCCCCTCCTCCTCCTCCTTCTTTTCCCCTTCTTCTTTTAAAACATTTCATGAGCTCAAACTGCTTTAAATGTAACACTATAGGGCCTCTATTTAATTTCATTGATCCTACACTTGGGCATCGTTTTTCACCGATGCCAAAAATTCTGAATTCTATGAACTTCACTCTAATTATTTACTTGCAGTCTCAGAAGAACAATGCCAACAACTGCCACAAAAGCACAATTACTTAAAAGAAGCTAAGATTTCTTGCAGTTCCTTCTTGTCCTCGAGGAATACCCAACTGGGGATATACAGTCAAATTACTTTGAAGTCAATTGAAAGAATTCCTCTCTGTGGGGTTTTGCCACCGACAATTAGATCCACTTGTTTCATTTTTATTTCAATTTTGAAATTGCTTTAAAAAGTTTTAAGCTAAGCTTAATTTGGTTTAATTTAATTTATTCATGTAAAATAATTACATTATTCAAAAACAGAATATACAAAACAAGGTATGTTTAGACAAGTTGGCTTTCCATCTTTCTCTTTCCCGGTTTTCTCCTTCCCCTACAGGTAATAATTTTTATTAGTTTTTGGTTATTCTTTCCATTAAAATTACTTATAAGCAAACTAGTATATCTATTCACTCTACTCCCCAATTAATAATAGTATCATGTAATTTTCTCTACTTTGCTTTTTCACTTAATAATATGTTTCAGATTTGTCTCTATTCTAGGATATACAGATAGCTTTTATTTTATTTTGCAGCTACATAATACTCTACTATACGGATATACCACAATCTATGCAATCAGTCTCCTATTGATGGGCATATGGATTATTTCTGGTCTTTTTGTGTTAAAATAGTGCTCTATCTCAATTTTGATAACTTACTCCTTTTTCAGGAAACACACATTGCCCTCTGAATTCAGACTATACCTGAGGAAAGAGGCTTTGCTTTTATCCCATGATCAATAGGACCTGCCCATCCCTTATCCATTCTACATTTGCAGTTGAAAGGGACCAATGGAAATGCTTTAGCAAACTCTGATCTTTCAAATGTAATAAATCCTTTTTAAGGGAAATTTAACTACGAAGCCCAGGCTCTCTGGTTGCACAATTTTACTTCATGTGACTATACAATAATATATCAAAACCGGCTGGGCTAGGTGGTTCAAGCCTGTAATCCCAGCACTTTGGGAGGTGAGGTGAGAGGCTTGCCTGAGCCCGCAAGTTTGAGATCAACCCTGGGAAACTTGGTGAGATCTCGTCCCTTCAATAAAAAATAAAAAATTGACCAGGCATGGTAGCTTGCACTCATAGTTCTGGCTACTTGGAAGGCTGAGGCGGAAGGATCGCTGGAACTCAGCAGGTCGACGGTGGGGTGGTGGTGAGCGTACCATTGCACTCTTGCCTAGGTGACAGAATGAGACTCCAACTCAAAAATACACACACACACACACACACACATATACACACACACACACACACATATATATATATGATTTGCTTCATTGTTTCAATATTACTTTCTTGAGACATATCCATATATATCAGAACCATCTTTATAGGCTGATTCTGTTTGTTGCTGTTGCTGTAATTTTAAATTGCAAGCTATGCTATGAATATAACTTTAGAATATACTTTATGTTAATTTAGTGGGGTCTTGAGATGGAGAGGATTTAAACACATATACTTACTTTAAGTCTTAACTCAGAACTTTGCAGGTTTCTTTATGTAACTTTAACACAGACATCCATTACACATAATCCACCTTCAACACTATCAGCATTTTGCCAATCTCTTCTCATCTGTCCAGACTTCTATTTCTTTAACTTGCTGGTGTGTTCTAGAATTTTACATAAATTATTCAACACTTACAATTTTAAAGTTTAGAATTGGATACTTTATTCACATGGTTTGAAGTACAAGTTTTTTACCTACCTAGTTCTCCTCGTGTAGGTAACCAATGTTATCTGGTTCTTGTACCTCCCACCCAAGATATTTTATGCATATCAACACATATATTTTTCCTACTTTTCACCTAAATGATAGCATATTATAAACATCATTCTGAACCCTTTTTTCCTACCAAATAATATATCAGAGATTTTCCATATTTGTTCATAAGAGTTTCTTATTTTTTTATAACTGCATACTATTCTATTTTAGGGATATATTAGAATTTATTTAGCTAGTTCCCAATTGATAACCTTTTAGGTTATTTTCCTTCTTTTGCTATTACAACCCACACCACAGTATGTAACATTGCCCATTTCACACCTCTATCACTATTTGTGAAGTCCCTTTGTGCCTATCCTCAATCAAGCCCCCTTTTTCCCCCACCTCAGAGTTTTCTACTACCCTGAATTTTGGCTTAGTTGTTCTCTTGCTATTCTTTAGAGTTTTACTACGTATGTTTGTATCCATAAACAATACTTTGCTTAAATTTGCACAATTTTGAACTTTATGTAAACAGAATTATACTTCTCTGATTTGCTTCATTGTTTCAATATTACTTTCTTAAGATATAGCCAAGAACAGCTGTAATTCATTCCTTTTCTAATGCTGTTGCGTTATACCAATATATCATGCATTTAATTATCCATTATTGGTGGGCTTTTGGGTTGTTTCCACTTTTGCTATTACAAACGGTGCTGCCTAAAACATCCTAGGCCATCTCTTCTTGCACAGGTAAGAGTTTTTCTAGGGTGTTCACCAAATAGTAGAACTGTTGGAATCATGCAGATATTTATTAGATGAAACCAAATTATCTTCCAAAGTGATACCAGTTCTTATACCCAGCATCACTGTATAAATATTCTGGCTGCTCCAATCTCACCAATATTTTATATTTAGAGACTCTTGTATTTTTACCACTCTGGTCAGTGTAAAATGGTATCTCATTATAATTTTAAATTGCATTTTCCTAATTAGTAAAAAAAAATTGAACAGCTGTTCATATGTTTACTGATCATAAAAGATGCTTGTTAGATAAAGTGCCTCTTCAAATCTTTTGTCACATTATCTATGCAGCTCATTTTATTATATGGATAATAATTAAAGCTTTGTCTGTTACATGTATTACAAATGATCCTTCAAGTTTGTAGGAATCTTTATTCTCAGTTTGTGAGAGTTTCGCACTCTCTTTATGATGTCCTTTGAATAGAAGTTTTACATCTTAAGGTAGTTACGTTTATTTACTTTTCTTTATGATTTGTGCATTTTGTAATTTGTATATTTTGAGGTTTACTCAAGAAAGATGCCTTCCTTGAGATTAAAAAAAGAACTCTCTTGTACTTTAGATGTTTTGTAGTTTTATCATTTTACATCTTTAATTCACTTGGAATTGATGTTTGTGTATGGTGTGAGGTAGGGGTCCCATATCTTATTTTCCATATACATAATCAATTCTTCCAACACCATTTACTGAAAATTGCATTCTTTCTCCTCTGACTTGCAATGCCTGCTGTGTCACAAATCCAACTCCATATATGTGTGGGTCTGGTCCTCCCCTCACTGGTCTGATATCTCTTGTCTACTTGAAAGTCAATCTTATTCTCCCTACACTAAGCTATATTGTCTTCATTATCTAATCCTTGATATTTGTTCAGATCTACCAAGTCCCCCACTTTGTTAATCATCTTCAAAACTGTCTGGGATATTCTTGGCCCTTTAGAATAAAATAATATCTAAAACGAGAGTAATTTCTACTTCTCAGGTTGTTGTGAGGATTTAATCAAATGATGTGTGTAAAATGTCTACCATAATTAATGGAAACTTGGTAAGGGGAAATAAGCTGGAGCTGGCGGTACCACCATGGATATTTTACCACCAAGGTATTTTTGCTCTCTGGGCTTGCTCTGAGGTGTGGTCCAACAGGCTTATCCCTCCCAGCACACTGCAGGACTGATTTGGGAGTATGAGTGAGAGATCATCTGTGAGAACACTTTTAAAACCAAAAGTCATATGGTAACTTTGTATTGGTTCCACAGAGATTATCAAGCAGTTATTGATATTACTGGAATGAGAATTGGCATTGAGGGCCTCATCGAATACCGTGCAAGTTCAGGCAATTTTCATGGCCTCATTCCCTTTATGAAGCATCTCCAGTTTTATTAATACTGTGAAAGACTTTGCCTGCGTGTGTTTCTTATTCTGATGACACTCAGGTGCTCAGCTCATTGAAACGGTATGCCAGGAGTTGTTCCCTGGTCACTGAGCTACAAAGGCAGGAATTTTGATATCAGAAGAAAATTAGATATTATGGTATAGTTGACTTTGCTTCTCAATTTCCAGCTGCCCTTGAGATGCTTCCAAGTTCACCAGCAGCCTGTGGTCCCAACACTCATCACGAGGCACCTGCCCCTCGCCTGGACTGTCTTTCCTTCTGGGTAGCATCTGGGTCTTTGTTCCTGGTTTACAGAGCCCTTAGAAGACATTATGGGGTTCACATCTCCCACGGTATCCCAGCCAGTCCTGGGACAACTCTGGGAGGCAGTGGGGGGCTGACGAGGCAGAATACTGGATTGTCAGTTTGTAGAAGTTGGATTCAAGACCTAGATCTTCCCCTTCTGGGCTCTGGGACTTGGGGCATATGATTTCTTTTTCTTTTTTTTTTTTTTTGAGTTGGAGTCTCACTCTGTCACCCGGACTGGAGTGCACTGTCACACTCCCGGCCACTGCAGCCTCGACCTGCTGGGCTCCAGCAATCCTTCCGCCTCAGTCTTCCAAGTAGCTGGAACTTCAGGAGTGCGCTACCATGTCCGGCTAATTTTTGATTTATTGTAGAGACGAGGTCTCGCCAAGTTGCCCAGGTGGGTCTCAAACTCGCGGGCTCAGGCAATCCACTCGCCTTGGCCTCCCAAAATGCTCGGATTACAGGCTGAGCCACCGAGCCCAGCCATATGATTTCTACCTTCTGCAATTTCTCTGATGGAAAATGGGGATACTGCTACTTAACCTTCTGTGAGGATAGCTGCCAAGCACCTAGCATGGGACCTGGTATGTACTAGATGATTGTTTTGGCCACATACACTCAATAACTGGTAATTGAGTAGCAGAGACAGGGCAAAGTGTGGGGCTGTTTCAGTGATGGAGCTAAGTTATGGTTCATTGTCAGGTGTGGTGTGAACATTGGGGATGTGAGTATAAGGACTATTCACGGTGGGAGATTAAGCTGGGAGGGAATATTAGGGTCAAATTTGGGGAGCTGTGAATGTCAAGCCTATAAATTTGAACTTTATTCTGATGGTATGACTCAATTTAACTCCCTTTGCTAAAACTTTTTCACATGCTTCTTAGTCAAGACCGCGAGTACTCTGCTTATGATGCCTGCAGCCAGGTTCAAGAACTTCAGGGTTATCCTTAATTCTGCCTCCCACTCCTGGCCCTTCCAGCTTCTCCTTGGGTTTTGTTTTGTTTTTTTGTTTTGTTTTTTTAACCAATTCCTGCCTCATTGCTGTATGCCTGGATTATTCTTCAAATGGGCTCCTCCTTGCTTCCTCTGTCTTGATTTTCATTTTCGTCACCCTTGAATTGTTCTCTTAGTTTTTGTCTTCAAAGCCCGTAGGCATATTTTGCTTTTTGCAAATTCACTCTGTCTCCTGGGATCCACACTTCCAGCACTGGGATCTCCTTCCTGCCTGGGAGGAGAGGTAGACAGCTGTCATTAGGAAGTCAATGAAGAATTCTACGATAGATCAATGACTGTCAGACCAGAGTGAATCAGATAAGTGAATACCAGGGGTGCCAAGAAAAAAAAATGTAAATACATTTTAAGATATGTTATCTATGTATTATTTTTTGAAGTTGAGTTGAATTACGGCAGCAATGTGTACGATGACATTCGCGCCAAAGATGACGTTAATCAAATGAATAGCGACACCATGCGACAGGCAGGACAGTCAAAGAAAATGGCAGAAGCAGGGCTGTCCTTCGAGAAGCGCGACCATTTTGAAGTGGTATTTGAAATTTGAGAACGTTGTGAAAGTGTAATGACAATGGAGTCATGCATATGCCACAGAACATCCAACATGCCTAACAATTGCACGCGTTCCTGATAAATTTGAGATGCATGGTCCTGTGAGAGAGGTGCACAAGGGAAGATCCGGGTGGCGTCGCACTGCAACAAGTTCTGCAGCCGTTTGCCATAATCAGAAGTGTCTGGATGCTGACGGTAATCACTTTGGGCACCTCTTGGAATTGCAGAAGTCAAATGTGACTTGTGTTGATCTTTTGTTATCGGTATATATTGAGTATTACGATGTTTTCTTTTCTTAAAATGTGTGTACATTTTTCTGGCACCCTCTCTAGTCTACCCAGGCTCTTAGAAAGAAATGAATCGGTTGTATTGATTGGTATGGGGAAGCTGGACATGGATATGGGTAAGCTTTATTGTGTATGTGTGACACAGGTAGCATTTGTAGGTGGTAAAACCCTATCCATCGAGTATGGTGAGAGAGGAGTGTCTTGTCTAGCCTGCAACTCCACCTTGTTGCTAAAATCTTAATTTTTGTTGCCCAGAAATTTACCTAACCCAGGTATCTTAACATCTGGAGACAAAGATAGATCAATTTTTTGTGGAGCCTAAAGCTTATGCAATTTGGGATATCCCCTAAAAAGAAAAAGAATTTAAGATTACAAATTTAATACACAGGTACAAAAGTGAATATTCTGAATGAGAAAATAAATCACAGCAAACTGTATTTTTTAAAAAATCCTAAAAGTGCCACAAGCATTTCAAAATCCAGAAAAGTAACATAATACTTTGATTAGGTAATTGTCCTACAACCTTCTTAATATCTCTCTCTTATATTGTTTTGCTGCATCCTATTTGATTGTCACTTTATATGTCAATGATTTTATAGTATTTTCTAAAGAGAAAATAGATAATTATTTGGAGTGATACCAAAGTAATTGATCTTGACTGGGTACTCTCTACATGTTTGTTTGTTTTTTTTTGAGTTGGAGTCACTCTGTCGCCCAGACTGGAGTGCAGTGGCCGCTCCCGGCCATCGCAGCTGCGACCTGCTGGGCTCCGGCGATCCTTCCGCCTCAGCCTTCCAACTAGCTGGAACTACAGGTGCGCGCTACCACGCCCGGCTGATTTTTTTTTTTGATTTATTGTAGAGATGAGGTCTCGCCAAGTTGCCCAGGTGGATCTCTAACTCGCGGGCTCAGGCAATCCACTCACCTCAGCCTCCCAAAGCATGGGATTACAGGCTGAGCCATCGAGCCCGGCTATATATTTCTTTTGTTATCGATTTATACACTTTATTTTTCTACATGTGTTTGTTATAGTCCACAATTTAAATAAAAGTTGAGAAAAGATTTTAGTCACTCCTATACCATAATTGTTCAATGCTGGGCTTTATCATTCCTGGTTCAGAAGTTTCTTTCACAGAAACTCCAGAAACTCCAGAAGTTCTTCAGCTCCAGAACTCAATTATGGAAGTCATGTAAATATTTACGATTGTGGTCAACTCTGGGAAAACCCCTACCTAGTTTCTTTTTTATATGAACTATAATAGATGTATTCATTATTGGTATTACTACTCCAGATCTGTGTGCCCTTTAAACGGGGGGGGATTCTGACAAATTCTATTTCATGCAATTTCTATCAGAAAAGAGAAAAAGTATATGGTATGTTTATAATTGTGTGTGCTACGTTATCTAGAATATTATTGATGGAAAAATTTTGGCTCGGCATCAGTGAGAACCTGCTTACAATTTTCCACGTGTGCTGATCGGGAGAAGTTCCTACAGACTAGCTTCTGGCTCTCTGTATTTCAAATTCTGTTTCTGTTCCACATTCTGCCGATGTTGGAAAGTGTGTATACACACTGTGATACAACCACACCCTGGAAGAGTTGGCATGGTGGGAGATAGGGAGAAGACACAAGCATGCCCCCAACAGGATGGCTTGCAATAGGTTAATGTATCTGGAAGGGACTCCCAACCACATGGCATATTCTATTAAACCCAAATGTATCCTCAGTTGAATACCATGTAACATGAAGAAAACATCAGAAGGGTGAAGTTGAGGTGGAAAAATGTGGTAGTCTTGACTAATTGGGATTCAATTATCTTTCTTTTGAAAATGTTACCAAGACACATGACTATACCAGAACTTTCCTGGAGGTTTCCAGGGCTTTTAAAAGAGGTATGACAAGTGAGGGATCCTAAACTTAAGCTTCATGGAATGTCTGCCTTTGCTTAGAGGGTTTCTTTAACTCAGGACTTTATAAAAAGGGCTGAGAATGACTTACCTGAGATCAGGTTACCTATGCTCTTGAATGAGATCAGGTTAGAATCACATCCTGTTAGTACCTTAGAATTGCCAGCAGAATTTCTTGCTGGAAACTTTGGAGAAAGTAAGGATCATGGAAGGTACCACTGGTCAGAAAGTCTGTGGCCAATGTGCACCCCACTGTGTTCTCGGCACTGAGCGTGCCACATCGTGGGCACCTAGTGGATATTTGTGTTGAATGGATATGTGTGTCCCTGGGAGGATTCCTCTGGATTCCTATTTGTCCCTGGCCTGAACATCCTCTTCTGAGCATTCCACGCTGACCTTGTCTGAGGTTCACCCAATCAGGGAGGATGTTGCTTTTGACATAAGGACCTCTTTTCTTCCATATTTTTTCCACAGGCAACTTTAAATCTATAACTCACATCCTGTTACTGAGAAGGTTCTGCTTTCACTACTACCTCTGGAGCCAGTGTTGGTTTTTGTTTTTTAATCAACAGAGAAGGGCTTTTCTTTCCATTTTCCATGCTGTTTCTCTTTTTAAATCTTGAGTCTGGGGGTGGAGTGATCCTATTTCCCTGCAGTTTGAGGGCTGAATATTCACCTGGCTGTCTCTCTGTCCTGGTCACATTCTGATGATGGAGGTCATTTTGCTAAACGTCAGCTCTTGATGGCTGGATAAGTCACTTCCAGATTGGCATGCAAATTGAAACGGATCCCTTTATTGGTCCGGAACATACATTAGAGATAAAAACTAAAATTGTAATCTTGGAGCTTTCTGTTTTGTCATATCCTATGCTACTACCTGGCCTTTTAAACACAGACATTCAAATTTCTCCAGGTTAGGGTTGGCGCAGCAATAACGCAAAGAGAAAGAAACCATATCTGTTCCTTTTATTATTATTTTCAAACTAGGATCTTGCAAATCATCTTTCCAGATAATAGAAGGAGAGACTGACACATAGATGAAGGTCACTGGCCAGGAGAGTAGAAAGAACAATATAGAATACGAGGCATTAGCTGACAGACCATGCACTACAGATGACATTAGGTCTTGGTGACAGACTGCCGTGTCTTAATCTGTGTTGAACTAACTCAACTACTGAAATCTTTTTTCAACTTTTATTTAAATTGTGGACTAAAACAAACACATATAGAAAAATAAAGTGCATAAATGTGTAGCAAAATAAATATATGTAGAGTGAGTACCTGTGTACCCCTCACCCAATCAAGATCAATTACTTTGGGCCCCTGGGTGTTACTGCCCTGGTCATACCCCTTCCCTAACTCCCAGAAGTAACCATTATCCTGAAATTTATGGTAAACAATTCCTTGTTTCTTTGTAGTTTTACCACCTATTTATATAGCTCCAAATAATGTAGCTTAGTTTTGCCTGGTTTTGAACATTGTACCAGCAGAATCATATAATATATGCATGTTAAGTCTTTTTTCTTTTACTTAGTGTGCTTTTAAAATTTATCTGTGCTATTGCATTTAGCTGGGTTTTATAAATTTTCATTTTTACACAGTAGTGCATTATATGAATGCATGACGTTATTAATCCATTTTATTGTTTAGGGACTTTTTTTATTCCCAGTTTTTGTTGCTGTTTGTTTATTACAAGCCATGCACCTATGAGCATTCTTACATAAGACAAAAGTCTCATACACACACAAGACTTTTCTCATTGTATATCCAGGATTGGAACTATAGGGTCTTTCATAGTATATGTGTTTTCAACTGTCATTGATAGTGCCAACTTGTTTTCCAAAGTGGTGATGTGTATCTCCATTCCCACCCTCAGTGTGAGAGGGCTGTGCTTGTTACATGCCCTTATTAATACTTGTTCTTGGCTGGGCTCGGTGGCTGTTTGTAATTCCAGCACTTTGGGAGGCCAAGGCGATTAATTTGCCTGAGCCCGCAGGCTCAAGACCAGCCCGGGCAACTTGGCGGGACCTGGTCTCTAAAATAAATTTTAAAAATTAGCCAGGCGTGGTTGCACGCGCCTGTAGTCCCAACTACTTGGAAGGCTGAGGCGGAAGGATCGCCGGAGCCCAGCAGGTCAAGGCTGCAGTGGCCGGGAGCGGCCACTGCACTCCAGTCTGGGTGACAGAGTGAGACTCCAACTCAAAAAAAAAAAAAAAATCATTCATAACTTTATCTCT
>CAUYQG010233863.1:0-76202 GCA_963574415.1 Tarsius wallacei | reverse complement strand
AGGGCCCCTGAAAACCCACTCCTCAAGTCCTTGACTCCCTGGAATGCCATCCTGTGCCACACCCAAGTATGCTGAATCACCATGGGGGGTGGGGGCAGGCAGAACAAGCATTTTTTTTTTTAAAAGCTCCCTGGGTGACTCTGCTGTGTACCTCCCACTAAAACCACACTCTTAATGGTTCTTTTTGTATTTTTAAAAAAATCGTAACCCACCTGAGATTCTAAGACAAGAACTAAATAATAAAATTGACATTTTAAAGTCAGTGTGGTTAAAGCATTATGGAACACATTTGTTGTCTTTTGATAACTTTTTGTATTACTCAGAAAATGCATCCCTGTTTCTGATGACATTTTCATTGGAAAGGGCAAGGTGGAGGTGGTGGGGTGGGTGGAATTTTGTAATTTTATAAGCTACTGAATAAGTTTCCTTGCACTGCCTGCCAGTCCCGGGAATTTTTTATTAATATTTGAGATTCCTTGTCCCTCTCTGTGAAGAGTGAAGTTTTGCCTGCAGCTCCTTAGATATGATGACAAGGGGCTCAGTGTGCTCCTCTCTTTCTGGATGTACTTTATTTTTACTTATTTATTTATTTTTTAGTTAGAGTCTCACTCTGTCGCCCAGGATAGAGTGCAGTGGCACGCTCACGGCCACCGCAGCCTCGACCTGCTGGACTCAGGTGATCCTTCCGCCTCAGCCTTCCAAATAGGTGGAACCACAGGTGTGTGCTACCACGCCCTGCTAATTTTTTGATTTACTGTAGAGACTAGGTCTCACCAAGTTGCCCAGACTAGTCTCGAACACCTGGGCTCAGGCAATCCTCTCACCTCTGCCTCTCAAAGTGGTGGGATTACAGGCACCAGGCGCTGCTCCCGGCTTAGATGTACTTTCTACACAGCTTTCATCATCGTGTTTTCTCTTCCTGCACCCAGTCTGGACCTCTGTGGTTTCCTGAGGCTTAGTCCTTGGGCCTCCAGTCTGCTTTGTCCTCATCCTTCTAAGGGCTGTCACTACTCCTTGCTACTGATTCCCATATCTTTTCCCTGTCACTACCCTGACATTTGGTGTTTCTTTTCCACTTACCTGTGACTTGCTTCTCTCAAGTGGACTCTGCATCACTAAGTAGCTTGGGCCTCACCTGGGAGCCCATACACAGACTCTTGGGTCCCCCCCAGACCTGCTTGAATGAGAATCTGTGTTTGTTTGTTTGCTTGCTTGTTTGTTTGTTTTGAGTCCAAGTCTCCATTTGTTGCCCAGGCTGGAGTGCAGTGGCACACTCACAACCACCGCCATAGCCTCGACCTGCTGAACTCAGGTGATCCTTTTACCTCAGCCTTCCAAGTAACTGGAACCACAGGTGTGTGTCACCACGCCTGACAAATGACTTTATTTATTGTAGAGATGAGGTCTCACCAAGTTGCCCAGGCTGGTCTCGAACCCCTTGACTCAGGCAATCCTCTCACCTCGGCCTCCCAAAGTGTTGGGATTACAGACATGAGCCACAGCACCTGGCATGAGAATCTGTGTTTTAACAAGACCCCTGAGCTTGCCGTATGCACATTCTGGTGTGAGAAGGGCTGGTCTAGGGAACAGCTCCCCTCTACACTCTCCTCAGACTCCTCGCTCCCAACCTATTCATCTCTCCTGACTGCACCCACCACCTCAAGTTTGTCTGTCAGGTTGCACTGCTGCCTCAGTCTATCCATCTTGTCTTCATTTTCTATTTTATTCTTCCTTCATTGACTCATAGAGGTATTTACTGACTGCCTGCCAGAGCTAGGCTTCGGAGGTACAGTAAGCAAAGCCAGACCTGATTCCTACCCTGGTAGAGCTTGGTATCTAGTAGGAGAAGCAGACATTAAAGACACATCATCAGTTATCAGTGTGAAACGATGAGCGCTGGAGAGGAGAGCCTGAAACACACATCTGTGTCTGGGTAGGGAGACCAGGGAAGGCTTCCCTGGGGGAAGTGACGCTCATGCTGAGCATCGAGGATGAATAGGAGTTAATCAGATGAAGAGGAGCAAGGAGAGCTTTGCAAGCAGGAGGAATAGCAAATGCAAGGGCCCGGCTCATCAGAGAAAGCCTGCCAAGAATTAATAACAAGAATATTAACTTGATCTTAAGCCCTTCATCTTTATTTGCTCTTCCACCCAACCCTGTCAGATTTATGTCTTCTCCATTCTCTAAGCCAAATTTGATTTGTAGAAGTGCTTCTTGTCTTCTGTGTAGAGACCTAGGCCCTCTCACCTGCATGACAGGCTCATGTTCTCAGTTGCACACCTGTCCAATTGTTTAACCTACCTCTCCACCACTGAGTTCTCCAATAAAACTAATTTCCTTACTTACTGTTTCCTAATACCATGGTCAGGTTTTCAACTGCCCTCTAATTCCTTCTTTATAAGTGCACTTTTCTTTTTTGTTGTTATTAAACTTATTTTTTAAATGTGATACACTTTGGGAGGCTGAGGTGAGAGGATTGTCTGAGCCCACGAGTTCGAGACCAGCCTGGGCAACTTGGTAAGACCTCATCTCTACGATAAATCAAGAAAAATTAGCCGGGCATGGTGGCTTATGCCTGTAGTTCCAGCTACTTGGAAGGCTGAGGCAGAAGAATCGCCTGAGTCCAGTAGGTCAAGGCTACGGTGGCCATGAGCGTGCCACTGCACTCCAGCCTGGGGGACAGAGTGAGACTCTGACTCAAAAAAATAAAATAAAATGTGATGTATATACAGAAAGTATGTATAAATGTAGAGCTTGATGGATTTTCACAAAGTGAGTATACCAGTGTTATTAGAATGCATATCAATAAATAGAATATGAAAAGCTCCCCAGAAGACCCCCATCTCCTCCTCCCCATCACTACACACAAAGGTAATGATTGGCCTGTCTTCTGTTAGCATTGATTATTAGTTTTGTTTAAATGAAATAGTGCTATGAATATTTTGTTGTGTCTAGCTTCTTTTGTTCAACATAACATCGAAGCAATTCACTCATGGTGCTGCATGTAACCGTAGTTCATTTCTTTCCTTTGCTGTAGAATAGTGTGTGGTATGGCTATCCCGCAACTTAATCATTCTACGACGGATGGACATTTAGGTCTTTTCCAGTGTGGGACTATTATGAAGTTCTTGTATGTGTCTTTTAGTGAGGAAATGTTCATTCTTCCTTTGGGACTACACCTAGGAATGGAATTATTATGTCACAGCTGGGCATATGTCCCGCTTTAGCAGATACTGGTCAACAGTTCTCCACAGTAGAGTAGTTGCACTAAGTGATGTTCTCACCAGCAGTTCATGAGAGTTATCTAGTTGCTCCATGGCACTGTAGTTTTGTCAGTCTTAAATTGTAACCATTCTGGTGGTGGTGTGGTACTGTTGCTTTGTGGGTTTAATTTGCATTTCTTTGACAACTAATGTAGTTTTGGTTTTCTTCCCATTTTCTACCAGGTTTTTTTTTCTTATTAATTTGTAGGAGAACTTTATATATTCTTTGTAGATACACACACGCGCGCACACACACACACATTACAAATATCTTCTTCCTCTCTGTGGGTTGTCTTTTTGCGCACCAAATGGTATCTCTTAATGAATAGAAGTCCTTAATTTTAATACCAATTTATCATTAAATCTTTTCATGTTTTCAGTCATATTCATACCACATTTAGTTCTGTAAAACCTTAGGAGTAGCTAAAATGGTAAAGCATAACTAAAATGTAAAAGCCTGGGAACTATAAATTAAAAGACTTAGACCAGGGAGATAATAAGACACATAAATAGGAAAGCCATGTAATCCTATGAACAAATAATCATTGAGCAATAAATTTTGCTTAGAATGTCTTAGAAGTCAAAACTCAAATGATCTGTTGTCTACTTCTCATCATCTATGAGTTCCTCAGACAATCCTGAGAGAATCAAATCCGACAGGTATTTGCATTCACAGATAACTGGTCATTTGCATATCTAAGTACTAACAGGCATGTCTTGTGTTACAGGTTATTCAACGATAGTTATGACCTCCCGGTTACGTGCGTTGGGTGGAAGAATTAATAATATACGCACTTCAGAATTACCCAAAGAGAAGACTCGATCCGAAGTAGTCTGCAGCATCCGCTTTTTAGATGGCTTGGTACAGACCTTTAAAGTTAATGTAAGTGCTCTATTTTTTTTTCTGAATTAGTGCTCTTAAGAAATAGTTTTATGGCCAGGTGTGGCGGCTCAAACCTGT
This sequence comes from Tarsius wallacei, assembly GCA_963574415.1. Taxonomy (NCBI): domain Eukaryota; kingdom Metazoa; phylum Chordata; class Mammalia; order Primates; family Tarsiidae; genus Tarsius; species Tarsius wallacei. Next base: position 71,978 of record CAUYQG010233863.1, on the reverse strand, counting down.
AATCCCAGCACTTTGAGAGGTCCAGGAGAGAAGATTGCCTCAGCCTGTGGGTCCGAGACCAGCCTGGGCAACATGGTGAGACCTAGTCTCTACAATAAATCCAAAAAAAAGAAAAATTGTTGGCATGGTAGTACGCGCCTGTAGTTCTGGCTACTTGGAAAACTGAGGCGGAAGGATCGCCTGAGCCCAGCAGGTTGATGCTGGAGTGGCTGTGAGCATGCCACAGCCCTCCAGCCTGGGTGACAGAGTGAGACTCCAATTCAAAAAAAAAAAGTTTTTCATCTCATGGCTTACAAAATAAAGAAAAAAATATTTTAAAATGTAAGCTTGAGATTGCAGATCTTTTTCTTTTATTTATTCCTTTTTTTTTTTTTTTTTTTGAGAAAAGGTTTTAGTCTGGCACCCAGGCTGGAGTGCAGTGGTGTGATTTTGGCTAACCATAACCTCGACTTCCTGGACTCAGGCTATCCTTCTGCCTCAGCCTGCTGAGTAGCTGGGACTACAGGTGCACACTACCACACCGAGCTAATTTTTTTTTTTTTTAGTTAGAGTCTCACTCTGTCGCCCAGACTGGAGTGCAGTGGCATACTCACTGCTACTGCAGCCTCAACCTGCTGGGCTCAGGCGATCCTGCCCCTCAGCCTTCCAAGTAGATGTAACTGCACACTACCATACCCGGCTAATTTTTTGATTTATTGTAGAGATGAGGTCTCACCAAGTTGTCCAGGCTGGTCTTGAACCTGTGGGCTCAGGCATTCGTCTCACCCCAGCCTCCCAAAGTGCTGGGATTATAGGTGTGAACCACCGTGCCTGGCTATTTTTTTTATTTTTTGTAGAGATGAGGTCTTACTATGTTGCCTAGGCTAGTCTTGAATTCCTGGGCTCGAGTGATTCTCCTGCCTTGGCCTCCAAAAGTACTGGGATTACAGGAGTGGGCCACCGTGCTCGACTGAGATCTCAGATCATGTATGTTGAGATTGGACTGGAAATATTTAAAAACTATTCATGTTTTACCTCTACCCAGAGGGTCTTTTTCCCTCTTCTTTGTGAGGTGAACTGTGTGATGCTCAGATATTGGGGCTTCCATTGAAGTAGAAGTTCTCATCCTCTTCCTGAAGCAGAACTGACTCTCGGATAATGATGTCCTATATAGGCTTCATTAGAGCCCACATCGGACTGCTCTTTTAAAAAAATAGTTATAATTATTACATTATAGGTTGTGCATTAAACTGTGAGCTTCTTGAGACTAGGAAGGAATGGAAAGGGTGTTTTTTTCCCCTGTGTCTGGCACAAGGCTGGGCACACAGCAGGTGCTCATTAAATGTGTGAGTGGGTGGGATGTGAAACAATCAGCCTCACAGATGGCAGGGCTTGGGGAGGTCTTGGCTTATCCCACTTAAAGCTTATGGCAGAAACAGGACTAGAAACGAGGACTCCAGCATCCCAGGCCAGCAGCAGTAAGATGATGGGACAATAGCTACCCACCCTGCCCCTGTCACCACCTGGACCCATGGCCTTTGCCCATCTTCCCCAACCTCTGGTCACTTCTTAAGGGGTCAACCTTGACCCTGAACTGGCTGCCAACATCCTCCTTCACCTGGAAAGTTTAGTGTGCATGAAAAGGCATCAGAAGAGAAGATAGGAACTGGGCACCTTAGCTTGCACCTGTAATCCCAGCACTGTGGGAGGCTGAGGCAGGAGGATCGCTTGAGCCCAGGAGTTTGAGACCAAACTCCTTTGGGCAACAAAGTAAGACCCTGTCTCTACAAAACAGAAAAATAGAAAAATGAGCTGGGCATGGTGGCACACACCTATACTCCCGGCTACTCAGGAGGCTGAGGAGGGAGGATCACCTGAGCCTAGGAGGTCGAGCTGGGATTTTGCCACTGCACACCAGCCTGGGTGACAGAGTAAGACTCTGTCTCAAAAAAATAAAATAAAAATAAAAAAATAAGAAAGAAATAAAAGTGAGGAGAGAACAATGAGGGGAACAATAAAAGGCCACATGAATCTAAAGGGTAACAAAAACTGACCCCTGGGTCTTCCACGCCCTCTTGCTGGCTCTAAATCACCATGGACCTCGATGTTGGCAAGAGGAGAAGGCAGTTTGCATGAAGTCTTAGCATGGTGGGTGCTGTGTCTCCTCCCCAGCCAATACCTTGACTACGAGCATCTCCCTTTCCATGCCTAAGACTCAAGAGGACAGCCAGGGTCGTGGGAGTTTGGGCCCCTGCCTGGCAAAGAGTGGAAAGGGACAGTTGAGCTAGGTGATCCCAACTTTCTCCCCCACTTCCCACTCACTTCCACAACCACCTTGACCCCCAGCTGTTCCTCGAGGGCCTCCTCCTTCTGCAAGTGGGAAATTTTATTGTGGTAAGAAGGGAAAACTCCAGCAAGGAAATGTAGTTGTCTAGTTTGGTGGTTCCAGAGTCTTATTAGGAAGGGATGGAACATACACCTGTGCCCTGTTTCTGACAAAGCCAGTTTGGAGAAAAACATCATCTAGGGAGGACTATCCAGAAGAATGTTCTGCAGTGCTCAAAAAGTTCTTTATCAGCCCTCTCTAGTACGGGAGCCTCCAGCTCCATGTAGCATTAGAACACTTCAACTGTGGCTAATATACCAGAGCAAAACTGTAAAAAACATTTTCTTAATTAAAATTGAAGTAGTCTTCTGTAGCTCATAGTTTCTACTCTGGACCAAGAACATTTCTTAATGTCTTCAGCCCTAGTGAACATTTCTTAAAGTATGTCAGAACTTCCTAGGATGCATGTTAAAATTATAAATTCCTTGCCCTGCCTGGGTTTTTCGAAACACACTGTGTCTGGGGCCTGAGAATCTGCATTGTAGCAGCTCCCCGTGCTGTCCCAACGTGCCTTACAGTTGGAGAACCACTGATTTAGGGGCCTTTTGCAGGGTCATACATATTTCCTTCGAAATGCAAGTCTGTGGCTCTGTAGAACCTTGTCTCTTATCTGATCTGATTTCCTTTTAACATAGTCTCTCATAGAATTTTGTGATTAAAGAAGCTTATAAAGGTCACAACTGTCTCTTCCTTGATGCTAAACTGATAGTTTAATATGTGTCTGGCTCCTTCATTAAAATGTGTGTTTATCTGTCTTTGAGCTATCCTTTTTTTTTTTGAGTTGGAGTCTCATTCTGTCACCCAGACTGGAGTGCAGTGGCTGCTCCCAGCCACTGCAGCTTCCACCTCCTGGGCTCTGGCGGTCCTTCCACTTCAGCCTTCCAAGTAGCTGGAACTACAGGCGCGCGCTACCACGCCTGGCTAATTTTTTAATTTATTGTAGAGATGAGGTCTCACCAAGTTGCCCAGGCGCGACTCGAACCCATGGGCTCAGGCAATCCACTCACCTCAGCCTCCCAAAGCGCAGGATTACAGGCTGAGCCATCGAGCCCAGCTGAGCTATTCTTTAACCATGTACTTTCTTCCGGACCAGATGTGAATGTTTGTTAGTATATACCTCATTTATTCATTCAGTAAATGTTTGTGGAGTACCCACTCTGTGCCAGACTCTGTTCTGGGTACAAAGAATATAGCAGTGAACAAAGCAGAGCAAATTCCCTGCCCTTTTGAAGCTTACATCCTAGTGGGATGAGATAGGCCATAAACAAATGTATGCCACATCAGGTGGTATTAAGTGCTTTGAAGGAAAATAAACCAGGCATAGTGTCTCATGCCTATAATCCTAGCACTTGGGGAGGCGGAAGCGAGAGGATTGCTTGGGTCCAGGGGTTTGAGACCAGCCTGGACAACTTGGTGAGACTTTGTCTTTACAATAAGTAAAAAAATTTGCCAGGCATGGTGGCACATGCATGTAGTTCCAGCTACTTGGAAGACTAAGGCAGAAGGATCGCCAAAGTTCAGCAGGTTGAGCTGCGGTGACCATGAGCATGCCACTGCACTCCAGACTGAGTGACAGTGAGATTCCTACTCACAAAAAGAAAAAGAAAAAGAAAGCAGGTTTAGGGAGAGTGAGTGGCAGGGCAGGGTGGTATCAACATTGTATGGATGTGATTAGAGAAGGCCTCACTGATAAGAGGAAAGAACTATGTGGTTGTCTGGAGGAAGCACATCCCAGGGAGAAAGGATAGCAGTGCAAAGGCTCTGAGGCAGGGCCCTGCTTAGGGTGGGTGTAGACCAACAGTATGGAAGCCAGTATGTCTGAAGTGGAATGAGCAGGGAGGAGGGAAAGAATAGCAGGAGATAAGGACAGAGAGATACCAGGGGTAGGGATCTGGGGGTCATTTTGAGGGCGCTGGCTTTTGTTCTGCATGAAGTGGAAAGCATTCGTAGGTTTGGACTCCATCCACAGTTGGCCGCGGGAAGGAAAGGGCTGAAAAACTAGCGTAACAATCCAGGGAAGATGGTGATAGTTGGACAGGGTGGCAGTGCAGGGGCGGCTAGGTTGAAACCCAGTCTGGAAGTACTTTGAAGGTGGCGCCAGTAGGATTTGCTGATGGGTGGGAATTGGGATGTGGAAGAGCAAGGGGCCTCAAGGTGACTCCAAGGCTTTGGGTCTGCTCCACCTGGCAAGATAGTATCGCAGTTGGTAGAGATGGGGAAGACTGGGAAGAGCTGGCTTGGGGCAGAGATTATCAGGCCGTTTGTTCCACACCTGTTGTGAATCTCTTGTGATGGATGTTGCCCTGGGTGGAAGAAGCAGGCAGCATGGGGCTGTGTTCAGGAAATGGGTGTGTCTCCTGTTCCCACACTTCACACAAATAATAGGAGGTTGCCCCAAAGAAGTCTCTGCAGGAGGGGCCTGGCCGTTATCTAATTCTCCCAATCCTGGTCACTGTGACCTATTTTCATGAGCATTATTTGTCCTTAGGCAGTCAGAAAAGAAGAGCTACCTTTGCCTGTTCTATACGCCCGTCTATTTCTGACTCATATTGTTCAGTTAAATGGTTTGGTTCAAAGGATCCCTGAGAAGTCTGCCTGTCAAAGTAGAATTTGCGGTTTTCCAAATGCTCCGTGCTGTTTGCCATCTCTGGGCCTTTGTTTGTGCCGGGCCATCTGATCCAAAGGCCTTTTTTCAGCTTGTGTACCTGGAGGGGAGGGGTGACGCTTGGTCCCGTCATCCTCCCAAGCCCAGATCAGGGATTGCTTCCTCTTGTCCCCAGGTGGAGTTGACTGTGTTGTCCCCTTGGGTGTCCACTGGGCCATGATGATCTCACAGCCCTTGACAGCATTTGACACTCGGTGGTACCACCTCCGCTTCTATGGCTGGGCAGGAAAGGGGAGATTATCATGGCTTTGTCCCCATGCCTGCACTGGGCCTGCCTTGCAAACATGGAGAGAAGTGTAGTTGAGTGTCCCCACGGGCTTTTCACCTCAGAGGACAGGGAGGAGAAGCAACGAGGCAGATAATCCCACAGGGTGACACGGGCCAGAACACTGGGAGGGTATTTTGAATGGCATTTGAGTATTTTTAGCTGTCTTCCTTTATGCTGTTGGGCGAGTGTTTCCTTCCCTGGACACACACTTCTGTGGCTTCTGCAGGCGTAGGAGCCACAGATGTGTCCTGAGGAGCCGGCAAAAGCCGATCTGGGATTAGCATTTTACTATGGCTAATCCACGGGTTAGGCCCAGGGAGTTTACTGTAATTATGATATCAGAGTTTTCTGATTTAGACATCATCACTTGGGAATTGCAGGTAAGGGGAAGGAAATCTTAGAAAATTAAATTAAACTTACAATGTTTTAAATTGTATTGATTTAAGGCTTTCTTAGCCCCACTTCCTATATGTGTCATGTAGCTTCTTAACTTAAAGTTTATTAATTTTACTGTGGAAAGTATGTGTGTATAGCATTTCTGAATATTTTAACCCCTTTTTGCCTATAATTCATTTTATACTTTTTCTACATGGTAATTTTTTTTTTCTAGAAACAAGACACTGGTCAGATTCTCCTGGATATGGCATACAACCACCTGGATGTGACCGAAAAGGAATATTTTGGTTTACAACATGGTGACGACTCCATGGACTCTCCTGTAAGGGCCATTCCTTTAACATGCACCGAGCTCCTGCACGGTTTGGTTTTATATCTTATGTTTTCTTATCCCACAGAGGTGGCTCGAATCAAGCAAACCCATCAGGAAGCAGTTAAAAGGTTGGTGTGATCTTTTCATTTCAGTGTAACTTTAGGTGTCAGTGGGTCACAGCTTTTTTCTCTTCTCCAATCATCAGTGACTGTAACATCTGGTACCTGGATTCCTGGGGGTCCAGGAGGCATGAGTGAGCCTGCCTGACTTCTGAATCAGCAGAGATACTTCCAGATCAGCCCGCAAGGATCCTCACAAGCTGTGGGCAAGAAAGGGAGAGGTGAGAGTAGGCAGTTCAGTGTGAGGGAACCCACATTTGTTTATATGAGGAAGGAATGGAAAAGACAATGGCCTTTCTCAGCCCAGCATGTGGGCCAGGATGGGAAAGAGACAGACAGACACAAACCCCCCAAGCCCCCTGTACCTTCCAACAGCACAGTTGCATTCACTGAAAACTTATCCATAGATAGATAATGCCACGGATATAACAGATTAAGCCTTCTCGACTAGAGCTTATCCATGAGGAGTGGATCCCAGTGCTATGGGTTGCCTCCCAGTTTGGTGGCCAGTCCAGACCCACCTTACCCCACCTACTCTGATCTACTCTCAGCCTGGTTTCCAACATCACCGTCATTGTCACCTTTTCTGTACCATGTGCCGCAGACAAACCTGGCCGATCTGCAGGGCCTCCTTTGTGCCTGCCTCCCTTCAGTCTGTTCCCTCAGCTGGGAATGCTTCCCCCCACCCCTCCCACTTCCCTGTATCTAAATCTTGCCTTTCTTCAAGAATGCTCAGATCCATCTCCTTTCCTGCTAGAAGCCGTGATCCCCTTGACATTCCCTTATGTCGATCATTGTCTGTCCATGACTCTGTTCACACTCGTCCTCATCTCCTAGTTATTTGCCTTTAGCTTCCTCTCAGGACCACAAGCTCCTTGTGGTGAGGAACCATGCTGCATTCCTCTCTGCATCTCCCGCAGTGCCTGACACAAAGGAAGTGGCTCATGGGTGGCAGAGGGTAAAGGGCAGATGGATGTGAACACACAGGTGTGCATACACTCAATGCACATTCACACACACCTCCCCCAGCGCCTAGCTGGGAAGGAGTAGACACAAGTGGCCATGGCTCTGATCCCCATTGCTGCCCCACAGGGAGCCAGGTCCTCAGAGTTCTTACCTCCCATGCTGTGTCCTTAGTGTTCAGAAGCACCCTGGGAGCCACAGAGCCCCTTACAGATAAATACCTGCCCCATTTAAATTTGTAAGAATGATGTGCACAAGGCACGGATGGATGTTGCCACTCATTCTCTAACTCATTCTTTCAGTGAACATGTCCTGAGCTCAGAATGTGGCAAGGCACTGGGCTAAGCCCTGGAAATGGAGTCCAGATCAGATTTAGACTCTGCCCTCAAGGAGCCCACAGCCAAGTGTGCAGACAGCCAAGGGGAAGAGGTGTTCTATGACAGAACCAAGTACATGGTAGTGTGCTTTGGGCGCACAGAGGACAACAAGAAAGCCAGAGGGGTTGTGCCTGCGACACAAAAATGTCAAGTTACAGAAGAAGGGTAGGGAAGGGCATCCCAAGGCAGTGGAAGGTACAGCCTACACAGGGTTGTAGCACCACCCACTGGAACCTAGACACGTGGGCAGAGGCATACTCAGGTTCACACACCCTGTTGGAGTTTCTTTGACCACAAGCCAGAGATGAAGATAGCTGGTACTACAGAGGCGGGAGGGTGGAGCCCGGGATGAACTAAGGTAGAGGAGGTCAGGAGCAGGTCAGTGAGGGGAGCTAGATGGAGGAGGACTTGAGTTTCAGAGAACAAGGACATTCTCAGCACCTAGGTGGGGCTGGCGAATATCTCCTGAGTGATGGAGAAGGAGTGAAATGGACATCAAGAAGATCTCAGGATCTTAGCAGCACAAGCTGATCTTCTCCTGTTGATGTGTCTATCCAAAGAAATGGACTAGTTTTATCTACACAAACAAATTGACTCTTGGAGTGTTGATGCGTAAAGCCATATTTTAAGTATGTTCCTTGGGTAATATTCACTAGTATATTAATCATTTAATACAGTCTGCATTAAAAACCCAAAATATTTTCTAGTATAACAATGATGTTGCAATGTGGTATAGGAGAATCCAAGACCTCTGGTTTTGTCACTCGCTGTATGACCAAAGGCAGGTCACTTCCCTAAGCCTGTGGCTTATCTGTAAAATGGGGCTAACCATAACAGCCTAGCCTTCCTCATAGTCTTGGTGGTGTTTAAATGCAATAATGTACAAGAAAGCATTGGAAAAGTATAAATTGCTATACAAATATAAACTCTTATTTCTTGGTGACTTTTGTATAAAATAACTTGCTGGCATAAGAATTTTTAAAATTCCTGATACAGATAACGGAGTGCATTGTTTGAACCCAGCCCTAAGTTAAACATGTAATGGGAAGTAGACGATACCTCATTCTATGCTGATGTTGCATAAATATTTTACATTTTGTAGACTTGGAGATTTCTGAAACAGTCGATTGACATGTGCACTCCTTACTTGAAATTAGCCCTTTTATTAATGGAAGAAGCTATGTTTTAGTGAAAAATGCATCACTTATGGGAGAGTAGCAACTGACATACATTGACTTTTGTAAAGGGAAAATTTAATTTGTTTTTGAAAAATGTTGTAGGAGGTTTCCCCTGTACCCTGCATTTTCGAGTAAGATTTTTTATACCTGATCCCAACACACTGCAGCAAGAACAAACCAGGTAATAACATTTTTTTAAAGTTTTCTATTTAGTATATAAAAATGAGTAACCACTGAGAATGTACTCTTCATTTTATAACTATGGCCAAATAACTTCACTTGGGTGTAACTGCACCAATAATCATGATTCAAGTAAAAATGTGGGGTGCACATATTGACGTTTTGATCAGCTAATCAGTTTTAGTCGTGGACCCGATTCTGTCACCTCCTGATTTGGTGCAATTCCCAGCATACTCCAATCCACCTCCTCTTACCTGCCCCACCTCCTTCCACCTCCCTGGCCTCTCCTGCCTGCGGAGCATACTGTGCTCAAAGGACAAAAAGTCATGTTCTACTATTGTAGCCAGGGCTCAGGAGACAAATCTGTAAGACGGTCATCCTCAGGTCAGATAGCATGCGGATGAAGAACTAGAATCGAGGCCCTTGAAGATAACAAGACATCTCTGTAATAAGAACTTTCTATCAGATCTCCAGTTTGCAGAAGCTAGAAAGGAGAGCAGGCTGGATTCAGCTGGTCTCCCTAGTGAATCAGCAGGTGCAGGAAATATGTGAACCAGATAAGGGAGAGAGAGCCGAGATAGGAGTTGTTTATCCCTCAGGGCTTGGAGTCTGTCCCACCCTGGTTGGGTACTAGCACGTGGGTTTTCTGAGTGGGGAGCAGGGTATTTGGAATGAAGGAGGAGGGTGGCACAGGAAAGTTGTTGCTGTTTGGGCCAGACTGTGCAAACTCAACTTTTCCTTGCCCATAAAAGTGTTAGGCCCTTTTCTTATCAATCCATTTATTTTTTTTAGGGAGGGAAACTGATTTGCCAGAAAAAAAGCAATGGATGTTTAGAATTATTGAATCCTCTTCTATACCCCTTGTGGCCATAAGACCATCATCAAGGAGGAACATTAACTCAGACATGGAGTACTGTCTTGTTTTTTTCTTTTTTTTAAAATGGTAATTACATGACCACATTTTAACTTTTAATATGTTGAAAGGCCAAATATTAGTCTATTGCTCCATTTTGCCTTCTTTGTGCACCTCTTCCCTCTACAACAGCAGACATTGGGAATTTGCCTGTGTTTACTATCATGTTAAATTTTAAGCCAGTGTAAGAGACGTCAGGTGTGACTCATCAGGTGACCATGCGGAAACACACCCTATGTGTTGGGTTTTCCCCACAACTCTTGACACTGGTAAGCTGGGGAGGGTTCAGCACACAGCACAGCAGGTTACTTCATAAGCAGATGGATAGGGAGTTGGTGACATAATCTAGGAGGATATGTTTGAAGCGGTCCTAACAAGGTTTCCTTAGGCTATTACTAAATAAAAGTTTCATTTAAGAAATGCTTTAAAAATGACATGAAGAACATGTGTGTGTACGCATGTATGAGGGGGGACCCAAAAAAACCCAGAATTATTTTTTAGAGGACAAACCCTTTGTAGTACAGACTTCCCCCGCTAGGTAAGTGTTCTAGGAACACATCGGCATCAAGTGTACCAGCTAGCGTTGTTGTGAGAGACTGCATTCGGCTTCAGTGAATTGTTTTTTGGAGATTCTTTCAACATGTTTGCCCATTTCATGATGGGTGATTTTTGAGCACTCCTGCCCACACTATGCGGAGTGTTCAGCAGTTTTTGACCAAAACCAGCATGACCCCCCTGCTCCACCCTCCCTATTCACCCAATCTTGCCCCGAGCAACTTTTTTTTGTTTCCCTGGAGGAAAAAAATCTTCAAAATGAAATGTTTTGCCAGTGTGAAAAAACAACAGAAGCACTAAAAGGCATCAAAACTGATGAGTTCAAAAACTGTATTGAGAAGTGGAAAAAGCATCTCAATAGGTGAATTGCATCAAATGAGAATACTTTGAGGGTGAGTGAAGTTTAAACATATAAGAATAAATACACAATTTTTATAAATAAATTCCAGGTTTTTGGGGGTTCCCCGTTGTATATATGTATGTATTATATGGAACATACATTATATATAATGCAATGTGTATGATTATCTACATATGTGTTTACATGTGTACATCTGTGTGTATGGTTCTAACCTTTGGGTTTTTATTTTTAAATCATAACCCCAAGGTAAAAATATATTTTGTTTCAGAATACAGTACACATATATAAATTGCTGAAGCAGAAGTTTTATAAAAGTATAGAAGTGCCAGGCACTCTGAAGTTTTCTATTCTGTTTTCTTTCCTTTTCTTAAAAATGCCACTTGTGACCCATTGAACAGATTATACTACCAGCCGGTAGGTTCTGACCTCATATATGGGCAGCACTGCCTAAACTAATGATTGTCACCCATCACCTATCTTCACCATGTAAAGCCAGAACCCCAGGTTTGTGGACCAGTCGTCATATTAGAGCTCTCTAGTGGAAGAACTTGAGAGAAGGGATTACTAAAGCCAGCCTAGCCCAGGACTCCCTCTCTAGTGCCCCCTGGGTATTTCCATATGCTAAGGAAAAGCAGCTCACTCCCTCTAACAGAATCTTCCTGCTTAAGCCTTCCTGTCATATAAGGGACATCTAAGGGTGTTTAGGATGGAGAGAAAATTTGGGAAGAAATGAAGGCTGCCATTAGCTCTCCAAAGCATAGCCGTGGGAAGAGTGAGATGTGCTGGGTCACAGAGTCATACCAGTGGGTGGAGGTTACAGGGAGGCATATTTGAGCACAGGACAAGGAATAGATTAATATTTGTTCTTACCTAAGTCCCAGATAAAAATTGGTATGTCTGTATCTCTCTGGTTCACAGCAGACACCCCACTGCACCCCCACCTTCCATCTTGGGAATGGTGGTACACCAGTGTAGAGTAGACTGTAGCTGTCAACTTTTGGTATTTGGGCTCCAGATTTCAATAAATGCAGCTGGAGCCCACTCCCATAATGCCCATGGAGTTGGTGGGCCCCCAGAACTGTCAGTTCTTTTTTTTTTTTAAGAGATGAGATTTTACTATGTTGCCCAGGTTGACCTCAAACTCCTGAGCTCACGAGATCTCCTGCCTCAGCCTCCCAAGTAGCTGAGATTATAGGTGTACTACCACCGTACTTGGCCACCAGACCTTTTTCTTATGTTGAGTAAGGCTTCTACCATTAATTCACATACTTTATTTTTTAACTTAAATAATGGATTTTACCTATATTCCTGGTACATAGTATCTTACCCCAGCTTTATAGCATGTCCATCCAAAGGTGAGTTACCTTTTCAGGAACTTCAGCTTTCAAGAGTCAAAGAAGGCACACAGAAGTGGTATTTGTTTTTTGTTTGTTTTAAGGATCGAGGCAGGAGACATCAGTTGCTTTTTTCTGAAGTTGAGGTAGGAGCAGGGAGGCATACTCTAAGAGAGGTCATCACATTTCTGAAGCCAGGCATGACAAGCATCTCTTCTAAGTAACTTTTCTTTATTCTAATTGTTAAATGTCTTCTTTATTGTGAGCCTACACAACTGCTGTTTCTGATAAATTTAGATCATTCAGAACAGAATTTTATTTACTGGAAATCTCAAAATTAGTCTCCTTCAACATTCCCAGGAAGCCTCCTAAGTTTGGGTTGTGTTCCACAATTCCGATTTCTTTGTGTGTGATGTTGGGGTTTACTCAGAAACTCTGCTCAGTAGATGCCAAGGTGGTATCTGGTGACTGGTGATCTCTGGGTTCATGTTCTCACGTATGCCTAGGAAGATACGCAGGTTAGCCAAGATTGTCAGTGAAAACCCAGATTCACCATTGGATTATCTATAACTCTCTTCCTCTCTGCTGTCTCTCAGTAGCATTGTGGGAGGAGAGAACACTTAATTCTGGTAGAATGTCAGCTTGGATAAACATAGAAACAAATTAGAAAGGACTGATTTTGTTCTCTTGGGTGGAAAAAAAAAGAGATTCTAATACCAATAGGCATGAATCAGCAATGCTGGGTGTTCAGGACATTGTGCATAGTTGATAATTATAATCAAAGTAATAATATCAGAGTTATGACATAGATCCTACATTTCTAATCATTAAATATATAATAAATTTGTAGCACTGTGAAATCTTTTTTCCATAACATGATTGTCCAACTTAAAATAAGACACCGTTGACCTCACATTTCTTATCTGAGCTTGGATTTTGTCATCTGTGAAAAATGGAAATAGTAGAACCCACTTTGTAGCGTCATGAGGCTGAAATGAGGGGGGAGGTTACAAAATACCATGCACTCAGCCCAGAACTGTGCAAATATGAGGTTGTAATACTGTTGGAAGCATTGACATCTCACAAATCCAGTCCCTTGACCTTAATCAATCTGAAGGAACATGAGACTGATTTGTTTAAATTGCCAGAATTATCTCTCCCCTGTCCCTGAGCACTCGTGCCTCATCAGTATTAGATTTCAAGAGGTATCCCTTTTGTCATCTTGGCCAGACGCTGGAATGTCTATCCCATTTGAATTTGAGTTTTAAAAAAGAGTGGATGCTAGCGGCCAAGTGTCACATGTGTACCACGTCCCTAAATAGAAGTCTCCCCAGGGTACTTCCTGGCCTGCGCAGTGCAGTGCTCTGTTGGCCTTCTCTCTCCACGCCCAGGCAGAGGAGGAGATTCACAGGCCAAGAGGCCTGTCATGACTTGTCCACAAAACAGGTCCATAGTTGTGAAGTTACATTTGCTGCTTGCTCACAGATGAATGCAGAATTCAGCATGGCTGGTCGGCAACTCCAGTTTCCTGATGTTTATGCTTTCGCTCAAGTACCCACAGTTCCCGGGACACAAGAAAAAAGCCATCTGAGTGTTTGCACCCCAGCCAAGGAGCTGTCTTCATAGACCCTCCTTCTCTTAGCAACTTCATGCAGAGGGAAACTGTCCGCATGCAGGCCTGGTGTTCGGAGCAGTGGCTCCGTTCATGTGTGGGTCCTGGTGCTCTATTGGTGAGGCCTGGGCTGAGGGCTGGCAGCGGTACCCACGATGCTAGTCCATGCTATGGTGGGCAGTTTCCACCCCATAGGCACCTACCTACTCAGCTCTCCCTGGGACAGCCTGTGCTGGCTGAAAATAACCCCCACCAATCAAGACTTAGGGCACCAACACGAGTTGTTGTTACTGACGGGGCAGCTTTGCAGTGTACAGAATAGCACCTGATACCTTAGGTAACAAATGTATTTTTATGTATTTAGTTTTTCTGCATGTACAGGTCTTATCTTTGACTCATCAAAAAAAATTTTGTTTTGCTTATTTCAGTTTGAGTATGAATTAATGAAAACAATTGTTTCATAGGCATTTGTATTTCTTACAACTGAAGATGGATATTTGTGAAGGAAGGTAATGAGAATTTTGCATTTTTCTTTTCCTGTCAGACTAGCAAAATTCCTGGTTTTAATCTAATGAGCCTGCATTTCTGGTAACAATATTACATCTCAACAAAGAGTGGATGTTGAAAACAGCATCCGGTATGACCTTAGGCTTTGAACGTCTGTTTTGAACTCAGTCTTGGTTTAGAGAGGCCAAGGATAGATAAACTTCGATTCATGCTATTTCAGTTTAGTTACAAAAGATGCAGTTATCTTTCTGGTCAAGACCTGAGACATTTTTAAAGGAGGAAAGTAATGTAAAATGGGCTTCATTCAGGAAGGCAGATCAGGCCTAATTTAGTGCCCTTCTGAGCCCCTTGGTACCTAGGCATGATCCATTTCTCTCTGGGAAGCTTTTTGCTCAAAGACAAGAGCATCTGCCTGTGACTCAGCACTTTCTTGTGTTACCAAGACCACCTCAGTGACTGGAAGGCATCTGAGAACAGCTAGGAAGGGTGAGGAAGTTCTAAGCCAGTGGTCCCTGAGCTACCTCCTTCAAATCCCTAGGATGTTCCTGACTTATGGAAGAAACTGCAACAGGTAAACTGATGCAAATAACCATATCTTATTCCCAATCTCCTCACCCCCTCTTTCCTCCTATGAGTTTAGCCTTACTGGAGAGGGTCTCAGGGGCCACGAATATGCTGTACCCTGAAGGAGTTTGCAGTCTGGGAACATGAGACAGAAGCTCAGGGAGTAATTAGGAAACAATTGGGACCAATATAGGCAGAGGAGACCGTCCTTGTCATAAGACTGGGTCAAAAAGTGTTTGTGGATTACTGGGGTGAGCCAGAATTGGGGTGGGTAGAGAAGTGAGGAGTTGAATTTACCTCAGCAGTGAGAAGACACCCCTCTGCCCCCAGGCCCACCTGGAAACCACATGCTGAGCTTATGAGGGGGGGGGTGCTTTGCATGTCACGTAGGCATGCATCTTACATCCAGCAGTCAGGAGAGAGCTGTGGAAGGTTCTCAGGAAGGCTGTGGCGAGAGCCAGATCTACAAAGATAGTGTCAGTGTACACAAGGGAAGGCTGGAGGAGGCCAAGGGGTTTAGCCTGGATGGAAGAGAATGGACAGTCCTTGAGGAAGCTGTTGCAGATTCCCAGACCAGAGATTTGGAGGTAAGGCAGTGAAGGTTAGGGAGAAAGCAGTAGACAGAAACAAGAGACACCTTAAGGAAAGGATTTCCAGCACCTGTTGACTGTGTAGCAGCCAGAGGATGACAGAAGTCTCATAATTTAGCTAATCTTCCCCCTCAAGGTAGGAATGAGTAAATTCTCCAATATCACTTAGAGGTCTTGGAGCCTCTGCTTGGTCATCCCCAGTGATGAGGAGCTCGCCTTTTCATGAGGCAGTCTTTTATACTTTAGGGTAACTCAAGGTTGAAATTTCCCATCCCACTCCTGGGCCCAGGCTGCCTTCTGCAGCATTAGAAAATCATTCTGTCCCTCTTTTCTACACACTTACTTTGTTTTTTCCACAAACATTTGGCAAACACATGTTATTAGGCACTGAGCTATGCTGGTCAAGTAAGGCAAGGGCTCTGCCTCCTCAGAAACTTTCAGTCTAACTCTGCAAACACTGGAAATTGGTTGTCTTCATTTTTTCTTTTCCAGACAAAATGCCCCTTGTTATTTCCGTATAAGTCAATACCACACCTGCTGAGGGCCATATCCTGGCTTAGCTCTTTGGCATTCCCTGTCAGATAGTCACCGCCTCTCCGAGGAGAGGGTCTCCACTACCAAACACTTCTCAGGTGTGTATCAGGCTATTCATGGCCGTGGGTGTCTTGACAGGCTCAATAGAGTGCAGTTAGTATTTCTCCTGGGTGTCAGATCATCCCCTAACTTGTTGGAACTGTCAGTGGTAGCCAGTACTGAAGGCACTGTCTCCCTCCTGCGGAGATGGGTGACCTAGTCCCAGCCCTCCATTCCACAGATGGAGACCCAGAAGCCCCGAGGGAAAGAGGTCTGTCTAGGAACACAGGGCTGGGGTGGGAGCAGAGTGCAGGCTTTTGGTGTTCTTTAGTATATATTCTGAATATGATTCTTTGGAAATGTTTTGCTTTCTGACTTCTTCATAGAATTGTTTCTTCCATTTAGATGGAACCTCTTTAGCCTCTTGCTTTCCTAAGTCGTCTCCCAAATCCCATTCACCTGCTTTTCCTCTAGCCAGAATGCTGGCTAGATTTAACTGAAGCCCACCTTGGTAGGAGAGCGAATGGCTGATACCCATCCCCCTTCTGCCTGCACTCCCCTTGGGCGCTCTGCATCTGCAGATGAGTAAATAGAGGGTGAATATCCCTGGGATACCTCTGTGGACTTGGAGAGATCACTTAGAAGTGCGAACAGGAACACAGCTACTTGAGTTAAGATGGGGGCCCCTCAGTTAGGGAAAGTTGCCCTCAGATACAGCAGCTGCAGGACCAGCACATAGCACAGTGGACAGGAAGGGGAACTTTTGGAGGGCCAACCAGACTGTCAGCGAGGCAGGGTGATTCACATCTCAGGAACTTCATGGGCTATCTTGGAAACCACATGTTTTCTCCACTTCCCACAGTGTCTCCCAGTGTTGCTGGGAGACCTCCCTTTATCAGTCCTTTCCCCTCCTGCCGTCCCTCATTCCTGCCCTTCCCCAACTCTTCATCCACCCAGCAGTGATCCCCCTCTGGGTCTGCTGGTGAGCTTCTGGGCAGACTATGAAGTCTGCAGTTGAATAGGAAAAAAGAGTAATCCAAGGACTCAAAATATGACTAAGACCAGAATGGCAAAAATAGGGTGTTTGGGAGGGCAGTGAGTTTAAAAGGAAAAGCGAACTAGTTCAGCCCACGCCCATGATTTATAGTAGATGGCAGGAAGGCAGAAGTGGACAAACCACTGGACCCCATAGAGCTTGAGGAGGGTAAATAGACGCAGGATCTTAAGTAATTATAATTAACTAATTAAAGAATTTCAAGTTTATGATTCAAAATGCTTTTCTACGTTTCCCTTCTAAGAGGATGTTACCATTCCAGAAAAAGAAAAGTGAGGAGTTAAGAACTCAGGAATTTAGTCAGAGAGTGCTACAAAAAGTCTCATGTCTTTACTAGAAAGATTTGAAAGCTGCTTGTTAATCTGTGAGTACAATTTTCTCACTTTTCCTTTTAGTGATAATGAGCTTGACCTTTCTTCACCAGCCAAAACACTGGCCAACATTAGACTTTTGGCTTCATGGTATTTGTGATATATATTATTTTAAACATGGAAAAGTCTTACTTTTATTTTTAAAGATATTTAATGTATTACATTATCTGTACTATCTGAGATTTGATTTGATCATAAAGTTGTCTTTGTTATGATTTATGTTGTTTTTTAATGGTTAAGCAAAGAAAGACACGTGCCACACTTGATCTGTGTGTGTTTTTTGAGCTGTTGTTGGTTCTGGTAACTTTGCTAATATGTCTTTCTCCCAACAGGTTAACCTGCCCTCTTAACTCAGCAGTGGTTCTGGCATCCTATGCAGTACAATGTAAGTCATGAAGGGAACGATTCACAGACAGTTGTTTTGACCAGTGTAGTGAGAAAGTTACCAGTTTCTCCTGTTTAACCAAGTCCCTCTTCCCTGGGAATCCTGGCAACATACCTCTGGCCATCCAGGTAGTCCTCCTTTACCCAGACCTGTACTCTTTCCAGCATGGGATATTGGATTAAGGCAGGTGGTGAAGAGGGAAAGAGTACATGAGCTGAGGTGTGGGATTTTCTCCCAGTGGAGCCCATCAGACAGTGGGCAGCTACCTCACATTGTATTTTCCAGAGCCTTTGCTCAGATATTTGGATTTCATCTTCAAATACCTGAGCAAATACAGACCCCAGTGGGACAAATATCTATACCAGCCACCTCTTAAAAACATGGAAACTGAGACCCAGCTAGGTTAAGGAATTTGCCGAAAATCACCTCAACTGCTTGCTTGGTGCCACTCTAAAACACTGCTGAAATCTTAGGAATTTATTTTTAGAGTTTCACTATAGCTATTGGGTTATATATTGATCTATGGTAGTGCTATCCTGTAGAAATGTAATGTGAACCACATAAGTAATTCTAAAGTTTGTAGTTCCCACATTTAAAAAGTAAAATGAAAGAGATTAGATGTTTAATGTTTTATTTAACCCAATATATCCAAAATATTATTTTAACATAAAATAAATGTGAAAAATTAATGAGACACTACATTCTTTTTTAATATATATATACTAAGTCTTTGAAAACCAGTCTAGATTTTTATACTTAGAGCAAATCTTAATTTGGATAGTCACACATGGCAAGTAGCCTATATTGGATAAAAAGTCTAGATGGAATTTTCCATCAAAGCTAGTTTAAGCTGGAGTAGAAATTTACTCATTCAATCAACAAAACCTTATTGAGCACCTATTCCCCATCAGGTCCTGTGGCTGATGCTGGATCTGCACAATGAAAAGGGTGCATAGCCACATGGAAGGCCAGGTATCACCTTATAGGGTGGTAGCTATGTGGCTGGTGCCCACACAGCATACTGACACAGTACTCGTGTAGAGCTGTTGCATAGCTCAATACTTAAGAAATCCCCTCTGCCTTCCTGTAAGCCCACACTTTCTTGACCTGTTTCCCTCTTGACTTACTCGTGGTGGGCGGTTCAGGGAGCAAGAGGGTCAGGTCCTAGAGCAAGCGCTGGCTGAACTACACACCCTACTCTGGCCTCAGAAGAGACAAGATAGCAAGAGAAGGCTGACAGAGACGTCAAGGTGGCCCTAAATCAACCTGCTCCTTCCAGCAAAGAATAGAAGTAAATACCTTCCCACCTGTATGGGACCAGGAATTGGAGGCCAGAGGATGTCAGAGATGACTGCCTGAATTTAAACAAACAGTAACTTATTCACTAGTAAGACAAGACCCAGTTTTAGTCTTTCCATTGATTATCCGTATCCTCTTCTCCTAATGAGGAGGTAGGAGGTTGCACAGTGATGAGCCTGATTTGAATGTCCCACTCCCCCTCAGAACATCCCACTCCCCTACAGTACGTCTGCAACAGACCCGCCATGTCGCATCCATATGGAAAATGGCATGGTCTCCAGTCAACTTTTATTCTTTTTTTTTTTTTTTTGGAGTTGGAGTCTCACTCCGTCATCCAGGCTGGAGTGCAGTGGCATGCTCACAGCCACCCCAGCGTTGACCTGCTGGGCTCCAGAGATACTTCCGCCTCAGTCTTCCAGATAACTGGAACTACAGGCGTGCGCGACCACACTCAGCTAATTTTTGATTATTGTAGAGGTCTCAGCAAGTTGCCTGGGCTGGTCTCGAACTCACCGGCTCAGGCAATCCACTCGTCTTGGCCTCTCAAAGTGCTGGGATTACAGGCTGAGCCACCCAGCCGGGCCCTCAACTTGCATTCTTATTGAAGTTCTTATCTCTAGACCTCGCAGACTTCATCTCTGCCGAGCTAATCAGCTGAGGAGGTGGAGATTTCCTATATGAGAGCAAGCTTGGTGTTCATAGCTAGGACTTCAGGTTTGAGAGGCCAGAACACTAACTAGACTGGGTGCAGGCACGTTCCATTTAAATCCTGTCGTCTTCATTGGCCATTTATGTGGGATTACTTTTCTGAATCTTGGTTTTCTCATCTGTAAAATAAAAGTGGCAGTCGTGATTAAGGCTCTCAGTGTGTCTTCTTAGTTCAAATTAAGCAATAGTGTGAAGGTGATCTGGAACTAAAAATAACTTATTTTTGGACCTTCCCTGACTGAGTCCTTGAGAATCCCACTGAAGTCATGTTATCCGGGTCTTGCCTCTTCCACTGTACCTGCATGACCTTGAGCTTCTTCAGGCCTCAACTTCCCAATCTGTCAAGTGGGGATAATAATAATATCTACGTCACAGGGTTGTAGTGAAGATGAAATGAGGTGCTGCTATTAGAATAGTGTGTGGCATGTGGCAAGTGTTAACTCTTAATGTATTTTCATATGTTCCCAGAAGAGAGCTGTCTAAAGATATGCCTGTTGTGAACAGAAAACTCTAGAGTAAAATTTAAGAACCAAATAAAAAATCCTATTCCAAGCTTTAGTAATCAGGTTCTCTTCTGCAAAGGACTGATAGAATGGGGGCTAAAGATGTTCTTAGCACCTAAAAAGTACAAACTGTCTTTACTAGAAATATTAGCATTACTGTCATGCCAATAAAATCATGACTTGTCAGGCAAAGCCATTTTAAGCATAAGCTTTTTATTCTTCCACCTTTAGTGAATAGGTAGGTAGGTAGATATAGATAGGTGGATAGATAGGTAGGTAATAGATATTTTTGAAATGTGTACTTCTCTGCAAACATTTCTTTAAGATTAATTCTTGGATATGAAATTACAAGAAGGTCAAAAGGTATACCTACATTTTATGATACATTTTGCTAGATTGTTCCAAGAGCGGCATTTAATAAGACAATGAGTCCTTCCAGGGGTCAGCTAACCAAAAGCACATTTTCTTATTACATAAGAAGTAAAATGATCTATAAGTAAAGTATCTGAGAAGACATGATGGTAGAAAATTGCTGGTAGCCTGTCAAGGGTTTATGAAAAGGGCTTTTGGAAATAGATATTTATTCCATAATGTTCTCTGGGCCTCTGCAACATGCAGGTTCCACACCAACCTCAGGGTTCTGAGACAGATAAAACGCACTGCTCTCCCCAAGGAGTCTACAGCCCAGTAGGTGATGCTAGCTCTGAGGATGACCACCCAGGATTCACTCCAGCTAAGGGGAGGGGGAGAGAGACTAGAAAAACATCCAGGAATGACCCCTGAGAAGAACCTCTAAGATCAAGTTGGAGTCGGATGAATAGCAAGTAAAAGACTTCCCTGTAGAACAACTTGGCAGCTTGACGCACCGTATATTGGGCGTTTTCTTCCTTTGCTGCAAAACATGAAATATTATCAGCCAGAAGAAAACATGGAACTTAAAAGACAAAGTAGTTCCCACATAAGCACATAGTCCCTAGTCTTTCTACTATAATGAGCTTTTGCATGTGTTACTTCTACACAAATAGGGAAATGCATCTCTTGGGAGTTTGGCGAATATAGTATAGGAAGTAGATAAGAGTAGAGACTGTGGTCAGAGTCTAGGCTCCAAATTAGCTGCTGAGACCCAGTGGCAGGTCCCTTCTTTGGGTCTCAGTTTCCCTGTCTGTTTAATGAGGATAAAAGCATTGCATGTGACTGGGTTATCCTGAGCATGAGGTAGGATGACTTCACTGAAGTCAATGTGGAAACCGCCCAGTGTTTTGCAAGTGTTTGTGTGTGACTGTTTGACTCTGTTTCCCCCTAGTGGTTAGCATAGAGCTTTGCACAGAGTAGCTGCTTAAGATTTCAAGGGAATACCACCAACAGAAAGGTGCATTG
Organism: Tarsius wallacei; assembly: GCA_963574415.1. NCBI lineage: Eukaryota > Metazoa > Chordata > Mammalia > Primates > Tarsiidae > Tarsius > Tarsius wallacei. Next base: position 50,448 of record CAUYQG010233863.1, on the reverse strand, counting down.
GTGGTGTTTGCGGTTCAAAACGTTTGTCAGTGACTTGACTGAAGAGAGAACTTTGCTGTTCAGGTTTACAGAATAGCACCAGGGTTGGGACTGTTAGCTAACATGATGGCTAACCGCATCAAGATCTGGAGGCTCTCCGGGAGCTAATGAAACCCACAGAAACCAATGCTAAAACTCCATAGGATTCTGCTTTGAGGCTCAGGAAAGTCATTTGTATCATTAGGTTGGCCTTTGGGAACATAGCAACTGTCATCAGCAAATGACCAGCAGGGCTGGTGGGCAGGTTGGTGGTAGGATAGTAGGGGCCCTGCCTAGGGCTCAGATCACCTGAGTTCTGTCACAGGGGTAGTCCCTTCTCTCTCCTCTCTGGGCCTCCGTTTCCTCCCCTTTAACATAAGGAGTTTGAATGAGTGATTCTAATGCTTTCCAGCACTTTCCTTGTTGGACACCCTGTGTGAGGGCATCTAGATGATTTCCTGTAAACACACTATTGTAAACTCAATCTGCGCAAACTTACCTGTGCTTGCATCGTACAGCCTCAGCATTTCCATCCACAACTTGGCTATGTTTGGCTAAAATTACCGGCCTGTAGTGTAATCTTCATCAAGTCTGCATACACAAGTTACTTGGCTTCCTGCCCTTTTCTCCTTCTTGAATTGAACTTTGCATTAGCCTCTGTAGCATCCAAGTCCCTGAGCACCTACTATTTGCCATGCCTGGTGCTGGGCCCTAAAGGTGAGTGTGACCCACTCCCAGACCTTCAGGCACAGTGTAAGGAGGAAACAGATCCCTTCATTATGGATGGTGCAGATCTCAAAAAGCTGCCTTCGTGGTATGAGGGCAGTTGAGGGGGAGCGAGGGAGAGTAAAAGTAAAGAGAGAGATGAGCCTTGCATCTGCCCCCACCCCTTTTGAGTCAGGGTCTCACTTTGTCACCCAGGCTGGAGTGCAGTGGCATGATAACAGCTCACTGTAGTCTTGACCACCTGGGCTCAGGCGATCCTTCCACCTCAGCTTCCTGAGTAGCTGAGACTACATACTACCATGGCTGACTAAATTTTTAATTTTTTGTAGAGGCAGGATCTTGATATGTTGCTCAGGCTGGTTTCGAACTACGGGGCTCAAGCAGTCTTCACGCCTCAGCCTTCCAAAGTGCTGGGATACAAGCAAGCCACCCAGCCTTGCCCTTTTGACTTTGTGATGAAATTCACCTAAGTGAACTCACCTACTTTCCTTTTGAGGTTGGCCATGAAGCATCACCCTGCTTTCCCAAATACTGTCCTTATAACAGAGAAGGAGTGGTTTTGATATAAAAATCTTCTGTGCTGAATTGGCACTCCCAAAACAATCTTGCGAGTCCTCAGAAGCTTCCTGGCATGGAAACCAGCTGCAGGAAGAAATTCATTAAAACATTTGGAAACTTCAGGGGCAATATTTTTAAGAAAAAGATGAACTAAAAGTGTTTTTAGTTTTGTTTGTCGAGAAAATAGAATGCAAGATCAGAGCTAGAGATTGTCTTCTCACTCTTGTTTTTATAGGAATTGGAAGCTCTGAGTCTTTAAAAAGGGAAGTTGTGTTCTCACATCCCGCAAGCCTGATCCTTGGCCCCTCCCCCAGAGTCCTTTTTCCCAGTTTTCTCAAGAGTCCAGACACCCAAATGGTTTGAGTCCTCGGAGTAGCCACGTACACTTGTACAGATTGATCACTACACAACTCTCAAGAATCCCCATCACATCACAGGCATCATGTTGGTAGACAGCAGTCAAGGACCTTGAGGAAGCGGTACCATTTGGGCTAGGAGCCAATGTGGAAGTCCCTCTATAAGGCCTCCCCTCCTCTTCCTTCTCCAGCTGCAGCTTTCTAATGTGATTCCCCTGACAGACCCGGTATCTGTCTTCTATCTTCTGACTCTCCTTAGAATGTGTCCTTCTCCCTAGGAACTTGGCCACCGGCCTTTCCTGGGCTCTGACCTCTCAGCCCCACCCCCCATCCCTGTGACTTTGAGTACACCTAGGTCCCTTTCTTCCACCCCTCCCCAGATCCCAGGGGGTGGGTCAGGATGCAGAGAGGTCAGGTTGGCATGACCTCCCTTTTGCCTATGCCCAGTTTTTAGAGCAGCTTGGTCTAGTGTTAAAAATAATCTTGGGTTGTGTCGCAGAGAGAACGTGCACAGTGCCTGGCCTATAGAGGTGGCATTTTTCCCAGTGAGCTTTCTTTATCCAGGGACATAAGCACACACTGCTGTGCTGACCACAGAGTATGGAAGAAGTATGGGGTTAAAATAGGAAGAACCTAGGGTCGAACACCGTCTCCCCAGTTTCCTTCCCGTGTGCCCTCGGGAGAGTGAGAATTCAGCTGGATCCTCATGACTGCTTAGTCTGTAGTGAGGGTTCAGAGAAGTATGGAATCTAGAGCTGACAAGAAGCCCCGGTTCATGTGGGGCAGAACTTACCAAAAGAGTCTTTTAAAATAATGTTTTTCTTGCCATGCCAGAGATGCTTATAAATGCAGACCATATTGAAAAAGCAAAACTAATTATGATTTTTCCCCTTCTCTCCTGTAGCTCATTTTGGAGACTATGATTCTAGCATACATCATCCAGGCTATCTTTCTGATAGTCAGTTTATACCAGATCAAAACGACGACTTCTTAACAAAGGTGGAATCTCTGCATGAGCAGCACAGGTGAGGTGGGGGTCGGGGTGGCCTACTTTGAGAACTCAGGTCGGGTATTTTCAGACATCATATTTCTCTGTTTGACATGACTTCTTTCTTTTGTTCATGAATCCTCTTTTCAAGATGTCGGGGGTTTTTGAACCTCTGAGCTGTTATGGTGGCAGATATATTTGGCATCACAAGCATTTCTGTAAGGTGCAAAATCCAATGAAAGCTTAGGGTGATGGCTGCTGTGTTCTTTTCAGGATGTCATTGAAATCGGTTAATTCCTGAAGGAAATGCCCATCTTGAAATCTGATTCCCTTTCAAATTGACCCTACCAGGTAAACCTTTTAGCAGTTTACCATGTTTAATAAAACAGGCTATTCCTTCAGATATTGTTAAACAGATAGACAGACTGACATAAAATGTCAGCCAACTGAGCAAACCCAAGCCCTCCCTGGGTTCCTGGGTTCAGTTTATGTCTTACTCCCAAGTACAGAACAACAGTCTTCTTCAGTGGCTGCCTCGGGACGAGCCTTGGCTCCAACAGATATGCCCAATTCTGGCTCCTATTCCCTCTCCTCATTTTACTTAAATGTTACAGTGGCAGCTGTTCAGTCCAGGTCAAATAAGGGCCACCCTGACCGAGAAGGCCAGCTCTCAAGGGACCTCTTGCTTCTTGGGAAAGCCATAAAAACAAAAGGCCAGGCAACCGGCATACCTTCTAAGAAGGCACTGCCAGATCTCTCTCCCAGAATTACTCCCCCGGGCAGAAGCTGATTTCCTAATATAGTACAAGGCAGGTGGCGTTCAGAAGTTTAAGGTCATTGCCAAAAGAATAGATCAAGGCAGAAAGACCTAAGATTCCCTGTTAATTAAGCGACTTGCGCTAAGTAGGGCGGCAATTTGGAAAGGTAACAGTCTTCCCCATCCACAGATTGAGAGCCTCCCAAAGGGGACGTATTATTTAACTGAAAAAGGACAGAGAGCTGCAGGAAATCACATTTAGTGGGCAAGAAGGAAGACCTAGTTTAGTACAGTTTAGGGTTAAATTGTTAAAGATTGATAATTTAAGGCATTGAAACCTTATATAGAGATGTTATCACATGTTGTCAATTTTTTTTTTTTTTACTTTTAAAGAATGGAGTTATACTGCATTTCCAGGGTGAACTCTGCTTCTCTCTTTCTTCTACAGTGGGCTGAAACAATCAGAAGCAGAATCCTGCTACATCAACATTGCACGGACCCTCGACTTCTATGGAGTAGAGCTACACGGTGGCAGGGTATGTGTCCTTGTCATGTTTGGGCTCAAAAGTGATTTTTTTTTGTTTTTTTGGAGTTGGAGTCTCACTCTGCTGCCCAGGCTGGAGTGCAGTGGCACACTCATGGCCACCCCAGTGTCAACCTGCTGGGCTCCGGCAGTCCTTGTGTGTCAGCCTTCCAAGTAGCCGGGACTACAGGCGCACACTAACACGCCTGGCTCATTTTTGATTTATTGTAGAAATGAGGTCTCACCAAGTTGCCCGGGCCGGTCTCGAACTCGCGGGCTCAGGCAATCCAATCGCTTTGGCCTCCTAAAGTATTTGGATTACAGGCTGAGTCACTAGAAGTCCGGCCAAAAGTGGTTTTTTAATCTTAATCTCTGAGGGTTTGAAAACTTCATTGATGAAGCTCTTTTTCATTGTAACAAAGAAGACCTTTTCAAAGCTATTTGGAAGGTTTATTACATAATACTGAATTTTGTTGGTCATTTATTAGATAGCTTTTTTCATGTTTGCTTTTTTCATTTTGCTTTTGTCGCTCAGGCTGGAGTACAGTGGCACACTCACAGCTACCCCAGCCTCAACCTGCTGGGCTCAGGCAATCCTTCCACCTCAGGCTTCCAAGTAGCTGAAACTACAGGCACACACTACAACACCCGGCATTTTTTTTTTTTTTTTTTATTGTAGAGATGAGATCTCACCAAGTTGCCCAGGCTGGTCTTGAACCCCTGGGCTCAGGCAATCCTCTTGCCTCAGCCTCCCAAAGTGCTGGGATTATAAACTTGAGTCGCCTCACCTGGCCTACATTTATTTCTTAGTTGGATTTAGTCAGCAGTTCTATACGTCTAAATTTTCATCATAATTTTATAATAGCTAAAGCCTTTTCAGTAATGGAAATTGAGATGTGTAAAAGGCTGTGCGAAGGGGTAGGCCGCTTTTTATTTTAGTATGGCTATTTAATGCAGATTGTTGAAAATTTAAAACTGAATGTTCATTTAAATGATCCTGCAGAGTGTGTGGGCTTACCTGGTAACTTTCTAAACCAGGACCTTGGGTCCTACCAACAGGTGTGTGTTCACTTTAGAAAAATTTGGAGTGAAGTACTCAGAGTTAAAGTATCTGCTAAGTAGGGAGAGTTGCCTGTTTTCAGTTAACATTTTCCCCTTTGGAACTGATGTATTGCTATTTATAAAAGTGTGGGTGCTTTAAAGTTACCAGAGGGCATAAGTGTGACTGTGACACACTATAAATCTGAGGTCTTTTTTACAGGATCTCCACAATTTAGACCTGATGATCGGAATTGCTTCCGCGGGCATTGCTGTGTACCGAAAATACATTTGCACAAGTTTCTATCCTTGGTAAGTGCACACAGTTCTAATTATTTTCTGAATCATGCTTTAAAAATATACTGAACAAAAGTTACCTCTAATTTTAAACTTTTGTTTCTAAAGAACAAGTAGAGATTTTCCCCTAAGTTTTCATCTCTGACCTCTGAATTTGATCCAGATTTAGTATTTGGGAAAATAAGAGTTTGACTTTCATTCACATCTTCTTTCCCTTAGTCACTGTATGGTATGGGATACTCTGTGGAAACATGGTGGACAAAATGGCACAAGGCAGATAGATCTTTGAGTTAAGGAATTCTTCCCAGGTGTTGCATTGGCCAGGATTCAGGGAAGAGCTTTCTGTGTTTTCAGTTCCTTGGTTATTAATTGACCTCTTGCCAAGTGTCCAGCTCTGTTTCAAACACTAAGGGCACCCAAAAACATGTGCAACTGAATACTTGCCCTGTGAGCTTGTGGGCCTGGTGGAAGAGAGAACTTTTATAGGCTGGCCTGTCACGTGTCATTTGTGAGTTGAGCTGAATTTTGGAGAGAAGTTTGAGTTTGATGTGCCAGGCTACGGGGCACTTTCTTCAGAGAAACAACACTAAAAATCATACCATCTACATAAATGGTCATGTGATGGTGTGTAGAATGAGAGTGGAACAAATTTGCCAGGTAGAGGGTGAGTGCTACTGGTGGTAGGAGATGCAGCAAAAGGGGGAAAAAAATGTAAAAAACATGGACTTTGGCAAAAACAGTGACAGCAAGGAAGGAAGCTAGGGAAAAGAGATAAGAGAAGATTGGGTGCTGGTTATGTGACACAGAGTTTGACCGTTGGCATCTAAATCTGCTGTTCAACTTTGAGAGCACAGAACTTCAGTAATTGGGACACAAAGATGTTCATCCGAGCATTATTTATAACAGAAAAAATCCTAAATATAACTTCAATGAAATCATAGAGGTAATAATAATAGCAGTAATTGTTATTGAGTCCTTACTGTGTCCAAGTCATGTTACTACACATTTTATTTGATTTGTCTCATTTAAACCTGAAATAGACACCATTGTTACCCCCAGTTTCGAAGAGGAGGAAAGGAGGAAACTCAGGTACAAAGAAGTTAAATAAGGACTTGTCTGGAGTCACACAGCTAGTAATTGAGGCAGTTGAAATTCACAGCCACATAATCTAGCTCCGGAGCCTGTATTTTTATTTAACAACTGAAAATTATATCTGTGGGGAAAAAAGGATACACACTTATAGACACCAATTTTTCTTCTTTTTTTAACTTTTATTTTTTAGACACAGGGTCTCACTCTGTCACCCAGGCTGGAGTGCAATGGCACAATCATGACTCACTGAAGCCTCTAGCGCCTAGGCTCAGGCAATCCTCCTGCCTCAGCCTCCTGAGTAGCTGGGACTACAGGTGCACCCCACCAAGCCTAGCTAACTTTTTGATTTTTTCTTTGTAGAAATGAAGTCTCGTATTGTTGCCCAGGCTGATTTCGAATTCCTGGGCTCAAGCAATCCTCTGCCTCGGCCTCCCAAAGTGTTGAGATTCCAGACCTGCCCAGCTGATACTGATTTTTTGTTAAGTTCCACTTTATCTATTTTCCAAAACAAAGACAAAAAAAGTAACAACCCTGTTCAATTTGACAATCAAATCAGTGTAACAGATAACAGGCTCTTCTCTCCATCTTTCTTTCCTTCGACTCTGTTTAAAAGGCCCTCAGAGGAAGCAGGAAACCTCAGCCTTGGCTTGGCTGTTGTGTGACCCGGGTAGTTCTCTGGCCTACTCAGTTCTGGGATCAGGCTAAGCAGATAGCACAGTGGCTCATGATTCTTTGTTAGGCCCCTCCAGATGCTGGTACTTCCCCCAGGTGCCACAGGCCTGAAGCCACCTGGGACCTGCTGTATCCGGTCAAGTCCTCCCGAAAGCCCTATAGACAGGGGCTGGACCGTCACACCATAGAGAAGATGTGGGTCCCATGAGGTCATTTCAAGAGAGACGTGGGAAACTTGTCAGGAGAGGCAGTTTGTGACCAGGAGCTTCCTCAGCAGAGCCTGCAGGGGCTTCCCAGATCCCAGGCTTACCCACAGACCTGCCAAAGCCTCCCTCACCTTCAGCATCAAGCCGGCTCCTGTTGGGACCTGGCTCCTGCCTCTGATGCAAATTTCAGACGCTGGCAGGAAGGCCAACAGTGGATGGTGGCCCCAGGGACAATTGAGGTGCGTGGGCAAGTGCCCATGAAGGACAGGATTTAGGGAGGGCCTTGAGCCTGTAGGGTGAGTGTTCACCAGGGTCTGAAGACCAACGGGGCTTTGGCCCAAGTGTGGGTGTGTAAGTCCAGAGACAAGAGTCAAAGGGAGGTTGGCGGGTCAGGCTAGAGCAGGGCGTGGGCACGGGGAGCAAAAGGTGAGGGGCTGGCTCTCACAGGTTCTCACTGGCTGTAGGAGCATAGTCTTGGTGCTCCGATGAGACACTGGACTTTCCTGCATGCACTGGTCACAATTACAGTGACTTTGTTGTGTATCATTCTTTGTTTGGTACCTGTCTCCCTCATTAGATGTTAAGTCTCCAGAGGGCAGTGGCCCCCTGTCTCCTTCCCTCTCTCCCCAGGGCCTGACACAGGACATCTACACACTTGGTGCATTTTTTTTCCTTATGAATGAATGAAGGGCAGTAGGGAGCCCCCCGTAGGGCCTCAAGCCTCAAAATGACAGAGTTTGTGTCTGTGCATAATCAGATTTGCTCTGAGAGGGAGCTGTCAGGTACAGAAATCAGGGTCTGCATGGGAAGGAGAGCACTGAGCTGGAGTCCTCTGAGCCATAGGAGGTCCAACAGGGCACCCCCATATATGAAACTGGGGAGCAAGAGGTCTACAGACTCCCTTGAGCCAGGCAAGGCACAATAAGAACTCAGAAGGGAAGCTGGCTGTCCCGACCTGTTCTGCAGAACAGGGATTCCTGCATCTGCTGCTTGGCACAGGAGAGCAGTGTGGAGGCCTGCCGCCTTTGGGGAGATGGCAGAGTGGTGTGTAACGCACACCAGAGAGAGTACCTCCAAGAGGGTTGAGCCAAACACCCTTCTGGTTCTTAGACTATTAACCTGCAACCACCCCAAAAACGTTCCTTGTAAAACAGTTGCATCTGTTGAATGTCAGTGTGTGTTAATGAATATTTAACATGTCATCTAAGTATATTGCTGATCCAACTGAGGAAATGTGACATGAGTAGTTAACTTTCACTGTACCCACCCACTTCTGGAATGCTCTGCCAAGATCATCATATGATTCTAAAGAAAAGCAGGATTCCTTCATTTCCCCAAAGTATTTCAGAAGTAAAGATTCCAGTAGGGAACTATGCCTGCCTTGTACGGATTACAGAAGTTTGGCATAAGTGAACGACAGTCACCCTTGGTATACTTGGGGGATTAGGTCCAAGACCACTGTGTATACCAAAATCCATGCAGACTTAAGTCCTGCAGTTGGCCCGGTGGATCCAGATATACAGAAAGTCAGCCCTCCGTATATATTGGTTTCACATCTCACAGCTACATGTTTGGTGGAAAAAATTCCACATCTGGGCAGACCCATGCAGTTCAAACCCATGTTATTCAAGGGTCAACTGTAAATTGAGTTGAAAAAGTTAACTCTTTAATTAATTTTAATTAAAGGAATGAGCACTGTGGGCCTACTCTGTGTCAAGGTAGAGATGCAACACTTCTAATCCGCTTGAATTCTCATAGGGCAGCCCTGAGAAGGGCAGTGTTACCACCTCCGCTCAGAAAACTTCATAGGGTAGGGCTTAAGGGCATAGGCTTTGGAGTCAGGTAAGACCCAGGCTCAGATTCCGGCTCCAGGCATTTCTGCTTGAATGATCTTGAATACTCAGGTGATATCTCTGTGCCTCAGTTTCCTCATCTGAAAACTGGGTCTAGCAATATTTTCTTTTCAAGATTGTTGCAAGGCTTAATTGAGAGGATGTTTTATATACTCTCAGCCACAGTCTGGTATATAAAAAATGCTCAGTTCATGGTGACTATGAATTCTGTGGTTATGCAAATGAGAAGTAGGTTGCTTGACATGCGGCTATGAAGTAATAGGGCTGGGAGGTGGACCAGGTCTGTCCTCTTTTGCTGCTCCACACTGCTCTCAGCTGTCTTCCCCATGCATATGCCAGCTCACGCAGAGCTGCAGTGCCACAGAAGCAGCTTATAGCAAAGAGAGTGCGTGGCCCATGTTTCTTGTTATTTGAAAGCGACATCATAATCCACTGGCCCTTATGTGATGCTCAGCTTCAGTCAGCTTCTGGGTGTTTGGCTGCGGCGATGGGGCTACCATCGTTTCTACAGAGACGTGAACTCTAGGCAGCTGAGAACCTCCAGTCATCAGGATCATGAACTAGAGGACACGCATTGAGAGGCAGCAGCTACCACCCAGCCGATCCCTGATGTGCTTTATGTGCATTTTCTTTTTTGCAGGGTGAATATTCTTAAAATTTCTTTCAAAAGGAAAAAGTTCTTTATACATCAGCGACAGAAACAGGTGAGTTATGTCTACGCTTTCTTTCTTTTTTTTTTTTAAGAGACAGGGTCTCACTATGTTGTCCAGGATGGGCTTGAATTAGTGGACTAATTCAAGGGATTCTCCAACCTCAGTCTCCCGAGTAGCTGAGACGACAGGTGCAGGCCACCACACCTGTCTTCTTGTGTTTTTAAGTCACTTCAGCTCTTAGTTTTTCGGTGGTTGAAGGCGATTTGCCATGTATATATAATGGAGAAGAAGGAGCATGGCATAGTGAAGAGTCTGCAGGGTCCGGTGGTCTTCTGTATAACCCACTGTGCTGCTCTGGTTAATTTGCTTTGGAGTCAGAGACAGTGGGTTCAGATCTTGGCTCTTCCACTTGCCGGCTAGACAAGTTACTTAACTTCCCTTAGCCCAAGTTACCTGGTTTCCAGAAATGCTATAATGGCCCCACTGCTCAGGGAACTATGAAGGTTCAATAAAAGAGCATGGGTCAAAGCAACTGGCAGAGGACCCACCACAAGTGGCAGTGAATGTCAACAAGGTCAGCTCCTTCCTGTTCCGTGTTTAAACTGCACGATAGCTTTGTGTGTGTGTCTCATAAGCGAAATCTATAGCACTCTGATAACTCAGTTTGCTAGTCCACACAGAGAAGCAGGACACAGAAGTGAGGAAGTGGAGGCTCCCACAGCTAGCGAGTAGGGAGCTGGAATTTTAACTGATCACCACGAATCTGAGATGCCTACTCTTTCCAGACACTGCACACTATCTTACTGTACTGTATGATTGTCATTTACTGTCACTGTGTCCATTTCTCAATTTTTCAAAGATAGTATATACTTAAAATGGCCCCACATAGCAGAGAATTCTTAGAAATGTGAACACTCAAGTTCAGAGCAAGCTGGGACTAGATTCGGCGTCCCCTGACCCCCTGGTGCAAGATGCAAGGTGGCACAAAAATGCATAAGATGTCAATTCAGCATGGGAACAGAAAACCTAAACTCATGTAGAATGAAGGTAAAGCAAATGATTAAAATCATTATTATAGGTGAGCCCTGGATTTAACTCTGTGCCTTGTAGAAAGTAAATAGAGAAAAACCCAGAGTTATGAAACTGCTGTCATCTGACAGAAAAAAGTATTTCTTCAGGAGAGAGGTGTTCCCAGAGCTAGATTTTACAAGGAATGTATCAGATGGTCTTTATCTGGTTGCACCAAATATGTCCAACCTAGAAATGTCAACAGATTTGAAATGAAAGCATTCATGAAGAACCACAGATAATGATCAAGGCATGATGGCTCATGCCTGTAATCCCAGCACTTTGGGAGGCCAAAGCAGGAGGATTGCCTGAGCCTGGGAGTTTGAGACCAGCCTGGGCAATGTAGCAAGACTTTGTCTCTACAAGAATTGTTTTAAAAAGTTAGCTGAGTATGGTGGTGTATCCCTGTAGTCCCAGCTACTCAGGAGACAGGCAAGAGGATTGCCTGAGCCCAGGTTGAGGCCACGATGAGCCAGGATTGGTGCCACTGCACTCCAGCCTGGGCACCAGAGTGAGACCCCAGCTCCAGAAGAAAAAAAAAGAGCAGAGTCTAGTCATCTTTATTGCCACATTCATAAAGGCGCTTAACAAAAATCTACTCTTGACTATTCCTATACCACTGGCTTGCGGCCAAGGCATTTTGAAGCCAGTTTTCTGCTGTGTGTTGCATCTTACCTGATTTCACCCATGTGGATAAAATGCTTGCAAGACCTTGCTTCTCCTAGATCCATGCAGATGAAATATCTCTACTGTTTTTCCTCCCAGACTGAATCCAGGGAACATATCGTGGCCTTCAACATGCTAAATTACCGATCTTGCAAAAACTTGTGGAAATCCTGCGTCGAGCACCACACATTCTTTCAGGCAAAGAAGCTACTACCTCAGGAAAAGAATGTGCTGTCTCAGTACTGGACTATGGGCTCTAGGAATACCAAAAAGTAAGTATGCCAGGGCAATATCCACACTAGACTGAGATATTAATGCATCCTGTCGCCACTGAGTAGAGGACATCCTTGGGCAGAGGAGAGAATGCTGTAGTCAGGAGCCCCAAGCACTGGCTCCCAGAATTCACACAGGTCTTGGCTCTTAGGCTTCCCGTGATATAGAAGAGGATTTCTTGATGAATGTGGCTGCTGGCTGGACGGGTCTGGAGGGCCTAGACAACTTATCTTGCATACCTGGTGTCTTAATGGTGTCATTGGAAGGCTGGACCCCTCGGCCTCTCTAGGTGGACTCTCCAGAATTTCTTACATAGAGGCTCAGGGTTCCAGGAACCAAAAGCAGAACCAGTTGGTCTTCTCAAGGGCATAACCCCAAACTGGCACAGAGACTGTCGATGAAAGCAGTCACAGGCCAGAGTCAAAGAACTTGCAGCCATCTTTAATCTACCATCTACCGCAGGGGGTCACTTGAGTTGGAGGGGGTCATTTGGGTGGATAGGTTGGCAGTTCTTTACTACCTGTGCCAGCTTCAGCATACTGGTGAATTTCAGCTCTCATTACCTCCATTTACAGATGAGGAAACTGAGGCTTGGAAGGGTTACATGATTTGCTCAACCCCTAGAGATATGTTTATCCATTTGCAAACTGGGCCTTCTGAAAGGTTCCATGTAAAAGAAACATGTTCAGTATTTTCCAAACTTAAGGGACAATGGAACACTTTTTTCAGAGTCCCTATTAATAACCCATGACACATGCTTTTGGGAACTGCTACATTAAACCTTGGAATCATGCAGCTTGCTTCCTTGGTTTTGATCCTGTGCTTTTAATCACTGGTAAGGTGGTTTCTGATGTAGTCTTGCCTTAGAGGAAAGGTTCTCCCTGTAATGTGAGCATTTTGATCAGGTTGACAAAAGCATTTCTTAGATTGGTACATGATAAGGAGGGGGAGTTTGGTATTGTTTATGTTCTTTTGTTTGTTCTTTTTCTGTTTTGTGTTCGTTGATTGGTTTTAGACCACAATGGAGTGTGTAGAATGTTTTCATAAGATGTTAAAACATGGTTTAAAATTTGCAGATGCCAGAGCCGAAAGTATTAACCCTCAATGGGCTTCATGCTCCATTCTCTCAAATAATTCATTCTCTGAGGAATCTAGATAGCTAAAATTTTAAATTCTCTAGGTATAAATAAAATTCTAAAGTAGGCTTCAGGGTAGCACATTCAAAGAAACATGATCTAAAACTACTTTCTAAGTAGATTCTCAGGTCCTCTCTCAAGGAGTTACCAGTGATTTGCAGTGACAGCTTCTGCCAACTAGAATGCCGAAGAACACTTGAAAAGACGGTTAATATTTTTACTCATGCCAGTGTGAGTGAAGTAGGAATTCCTTGAAATTACTTGAGCTGTATTTCTGTGCTATCCTGGAAATCCCTTCTAATCTGGTTATGGTTCGGTTATGTTCTGGAAGCAGCTCATTGCTTGAGTAGTAAGGACAAGAAAGCATTTTCACTGAGAGAGAGGAAGTCACATGAGGAAAAGCCAGGACAGGCAGGAGTCACTGTTGAGCAGCCACACTCTACCCCACGTGACCTCGGCTGGTGGCATTGAGGTGTTCCCCAGGCACCTGTCAGGGAAGGAGCATGTGTACACTGATTCGCACATGCTGTAATTTCTTGCTTGCTGAACTTGTCAGTGTAGAAAGTGAACCTCCATCTGGTTTTTCAGGTCTGTAAATAACCAATATTGCAAAAAGGTGATTGGAGGGATGGTGTGGAACCCAGCCATGCGGAGATCCTTGTCAGTGGAGCACTTAGAAACCAAGAGTCTGCCTTCCCGGTCCCCTCCCATTACTCCCAACTGGTATGTCCTCATTTTTTTGTACTCCCCACCGGTAGACACTCTATCTCTTTTACAAATAAAAACTCACCTCATAAACTCTAAATATAGATGGCCTACAATCAGGGTTTACATTTGCATTTTGGGCTGTTGCAGAAGTAACTGTGTTCATGAAGTACACACGTCGAGCTAAACATTTCCCATAGTGTATAATGCTAAGAAGCTCTTTTTAAAAAAACGTATTTGATCTAAATAAATTGGGACACTGCAGCCTGCTGCTGAAATGCCCCTCTTGGTTTTGGAATCACAGCACACATTAGCATAGTCAACACTCAGTGAAGTCCTGCGATGAAGAAGTGCATTTAGCTTTGTTTAACCTCATGTTTCCCGTGAATATCCTGCAGCATAAACTGTAGGGAAAGCCAACGCAGGTCATGATATAAATGACGTGAGGACGTGTGACCCTCAGCCACAGGAGCAGATGCACATCGGGAAGGAGCCTTCCAGCTTAGGAGGGTGAACTCTACCTAAAAGAAAGGAAGTGACAGTTTGGCAAAGTAGGAAGGGCACTGGGTTTGTAGCTGAAAGACCTGAACCCAGATTTTGGCTCTTCTGTTAGATTAACAAGTTTCTTTACCTCTCTGGTCTCAGTTTCTCCATCTGTAAGAGGATCATACAAATGATCACACATGAAGTAATAATATACAAGTGTCTCATAAGCTTGTTTCAAAAGGGTCAGGTGGAATTATTATTATTGTTGTCATTGTGTTATAATGGTCCCCAAAGACATCACACCATTTCTGTGAATGCCCCCAAAAAGGCCAGCTGTCAGCAAAAGGGGAAACCAAGCAAGGAATCACTGCCCTCTACACTAAAATAAGAGTGTGGCACTAAAGACAGGTGGACCTCTACATTCCTGAGCCAGGGTCCATGGGCCTAAGGGAAACTGGGAGACAGGCAGACAAAGAAGAAGAAGCAGACCTGCTAGGGAAGGACCCTCCACTGGGGGCCCAGTGCTCTGGGCAGGGATGATGATGACAGGATTTAGTGTTAGATGTCGGGACATGACTGAAAGATTCGCTTCTTGGTTTCCAAGATTTAGATACCTCATTCTAAAGAGGTAGATTCATGCTATAAAGTAGCAGCCTAATTTATCTGAAAACCCAGTAGGCAGCAGTGCCAGGAGCCCAGAGAGAAGCCCAGGACGGGATCCAGGGGAACAGCGGGGTTGGATGTTGCCACATTCACACTCGTGGCCTGGAGCTCTGGCTGCTATTTATAGGTCCTCTCCTGAGGAGTCACAGGAGCCTTTTTACTTCTGCTTTGGACACAGCATTATTGATTATCCCAGGAGGACTGCAAATCATGGAGGCCCTCACAGTCCCAAGGAGAAATGGCTAACAAAGAAAGGGAAGATGGGAAAACGGTGAGGGAAGGTAGGACTTAGACAGCCTGGGATCCCCCCGCAGGAACCGATGCCCAGGCGCTGTGCTGGGTGTCCTGAGAACACGGCCTCATCTGATCCATTCTCAGGAGCAGGTAAGTACAGATGAGCCCAGGGAGGTGGCCTGCCCTGCTTGAGGTCACGCGGCTCCCGCTGCTTTTGGAGAGCAGGGCAGAGCGTGTCTGCCCATTTAATGCCTCGTGTTTAATAAGGGATCAATCTTCAAAGGTAAACATCCCCCCTTGGGTCACGTGAGATTCACATGCAGGGATGTAATTAAAATAAGGTTTGAGTTTTGCTAAGAGAAGTACTTTGCCTTCAAAACCTTTTATTTGTGTTTTTTGAATTAGTCAGAAAAATTGTCTGATCAGCAGTCAGTATGGCGGGTTTTTGTCTTGCGAGCTTGAGTCCTCCTGCAAGAATAACTCTCCCTAAAGCAACACTCATCGCCTCCCCGGAGGGCATAAAGCAATCTAATGCTGCCTGTGTATACAACTGAGGCTGCTCTGTCCCACGGGCCACACCCCTTGGCTGAGAGGTGTTGCCCCTGGTGAGTTCTGCTGGGGTAGGAATGAGTTAACCAGCTCTGAATGTCTATCAGCCTCAGCTGAGAAAGGCATTCTTAGAAAGGTCAGGACACACGGTTAGATCACTGATGTCTAATGAAAATTTTAAGTGGAATTTGCTTTGAACGCTTTACACTCAACATTTCCCCGACCCAGGCGAAGTCCTCGGCTCCGACACGAAATCCGAAAGCCACGCCATTCTTCTGCAGATAACCTTGGGAATGAAATGACCTACATCACGGAAACAGAAGATGTGTTTTACACATACAAGGGCTCTCTGTCCCCCAAAGACAGCGATTCCGAACTTTCTCAGAACCGAAGCCCACACCGAGAGTAAGAAACTTGTATTTTTTTTTTCATTGTATCTGCTTTTTCGCTGTTGTGGAATTTGCTCAGACCCAGGTTGCTATTTGAGAGGGGTCAAGAGCAGTGCCTGCAGCCAGCTCCCAGAGGTGCTCTCTGCCAGGATAAGAACATAAATCAGACTCCACCTTTCTACGTGAAGAAAGCCTGTGTGCCTGGGGTCTAGAGCCTATGCTCCTTTTTGTCTACAGCAAAGACTTTCTATTCTCCAAGCACTTGCTACTCTCTTGATTAGTCTCCTCTCCGGTTCCTGAGCACAGCCCAGTTTAAATCCCTCCATAATTCAGCGGTATAGACTCTAGGGGCCACAGTAACTATGATTTCTCTAGATCATCAAAGTTTCACTGTCGTGTGATTTCAGGTCACTGGGAATGTGCTTGCTTCTAAAAGTCTTCCCAGAATAACAGTATGTCCTCAAGGTTTTTGTTTTCTTTTTGTTTTAATTAACAGTTAGTATAAAGAAACAAACATGTTGAAACATCTCTAATTTCCTGTGTCAAATTTTTGTCAAGAACAGTTTGTACTAAATTCTTTTATATCCCACTCTGCTTTTCTTAATGTAACAAATTCCCCTTATAGGTCAAGGTCAGGAAAAAAAGAAGTCTCTCCTAAAAGACTGGTTGAGTATTTTTGTTATTCAATAAGATATATCTAGTTATGAGTTTCCCTTTTTGCCTTGGTTACCAGGAAGCTCATGCTGTATGTTATGTTCAGTTGCATTCACTTCCCTTAGCCCAGGTTTTTAATATAGTCCCTTCTCTTCCTCTCTTGCTTTATCATATGGGTCTCTCTTTTTTTTTTCTTGTTTTAATGAATTCACAGTTCAATCATATCTACACATTTTGAAGTAAGCTGTCTCAAATCATTTTTTTAAGTAGATAAAACATAGATCATAAATAAGACCAAGGTATGATAGGAAAGGATAAACTGCTAGGAAATTGGCCATAGTCATTGGATATCCATTCTGTGAAGCCCCAAACTACGCCCAAAATATAGAAACCTAATGCCTCCCCTAACAGATAGGATTAGCAAGCAGGAACTTTAATCTGTAAATTTTTTTTGCCACTATAACTACTGGCTTAAAGCGTCAAATGCATCTCGATTGTGCCCTAGACGTTCAGAGGTGAACTGCAAACCTCATTCCCACTTACAGGGAAGGTTGTTACCTCTTCTCTGTTCCTACCCACAGCAAACATGGTTTCCAGTTGATCTGTGTTCTTAACACCTCTGATTAAATAATCCCTGTGGTCATTATTTTTTTGTGACCCGAGCTTGGATGATGCCTTTTTAATTTTTTTTTTTTTTTTGAGTCAGAGTATCACTCTGTTGCCCAGGCTGGAGTGCAGTGGTTCGCTGCTCACTGCCACTGCAATCTTGACCTGTTGGGCTCAGGTGATCCTTCCGCCTCAGCCTTCTGAGTAGCTGTAACTACAGGTGCATACTACCATGCCCAGCTAATTTTTTAATTGATTGTAAAGACGAGGTCTCACCATGTTGCCCAGGCTGGTATCGAACCCGCAGGCTCAGGCAATCCTCTCACCTCAGCCTCCTACAGTGCTGGGATTATAGGCTTGAGCCACCACGCCTGGCCGGATGATGCCTTTTTAAAATGACCACTATCTCTTGCTCCAACTTGCAGTCTGCTGCCCCCTTGTTGAGGCTACAGAGGATGGATGTGAGTTCCTTTGTTTGACTCTGTGGCTTTGCAAACCACAGCAAATCTAGAAATGCAAGGCAGGAGTGCAAGTGTGTGTGACTAGAGCCTGTGTGAGTCTGCGATGGGGCTCTGTCCCTGTGGTGAAAGAAGAGAATTAGGGAACCGTCAGGGCTCTGGGAAGCCCACTGACACCCGCCACATCAGAGCTTCCCTCTGTGATTCGCAACCCATTGTAGAGCACCTAGATCTTAACTGTCCAGGACAGTAACCACCAGCCACAGGTGGCTATTCAGATGTAAATTAATTAAAATAAAATGTAGGTAAGGCGCAGTAGCTCACGCCTGTAATCCCAGCATTTTGGAAGGCTGATGAGGGAGGATCGCTTGAGGCCAGGCGTTTGAGACCAGCCTGAGCACCATATTGAGACTCTGTCTCTACAAAAAATAAAAATTAGCCAGGGGTGGTGGTGCATATCTGTAGTCCCAGCTACTCAGGAGACTGAGGCAGGAAGATCGCCTGAACCCAGGAGTTAGAAATGGTGGTGAGCCATGATTGCACCACTGCACTTCAGCCTGGGTGACGGTGCAACCGTGTCTCAAAAGAAAAAAAAAAGTAAGCATTCTGTGCCTCAGTCTCACAGGCTTCATTTCAAGAGCACTGCAGCCACACCTGGGTAGTGGCTCAGCACAGATAGAGCCTGTTCCTATCATCCCAGAAAGTGCTATCGGCAGCACTTATCTAGACTAACACGTTTATTCCATCACTCACTTAGAGTGAACCCGCACGAGAAAAGGGCATTTTTCAAACGGGATTGGAGCGTAAGTAGGTTTGGGATCATCATCTTGCTTGCGGTCTGGGTGCTTGACACCACTCACTGGTCACCGGACCCAGCTGCTCGTCGGTGGAACAGGAGTGGGTGGGCGGGTGGCCTGTGAGAGCCCTCGCAGCCCATCACCCTATGACGTGTCATTGCACAGTCGGTGCTAGGTGAGGAGAGATGCTGTCTAGAGGCGCGTGGATGCTTCACTCCCGAGCCCAGCAGCACACTTTCCACAACCGGGGTTGGTCATTGGAGGCAACCTGACACGGCTTTGCCTTCAAGAGCCTCCGGACCAGCAAGGCAAGTAGCACATTATCAGCCGTCGTCAAGTCATCCCATGATGGACTCTGTCGCTTTGATGGAGGGAGAAGAGGGTTTGGGGAACGACGTGTCCATCAGGTTTTCCTACTAGGGTCTACAGTCACCTCTTGGAATTCTTCACGGACCATTTACATTTAAGTTCATTAAAATGAAACAAAAAGTCAACGATACCTCCTCAGGCCCTGTTGGGTGTATGTCATTTCTGGCCCTGCTTGCCCCTGCACATGCAAATTGGCACCCTCCAGGAGACCTTGTAAGATGTGTCCTCCCGGTGCACTTTTAATTTTGCCACTAAATGTTAAAAGTAGCAAATAATGGTGATTCCGAGGCAGCCTTCCTTGCTGAAGGTTTGCCAGGTGCGCTGATGATAGACATCTCAGGGAGGCGAGTTAGTGACTGTGCTTTGCAAGTGGGTGAACAGTTAGAAAATCGGCACCCACCACCTCAGGATTCCAGAGGACCTCTTTCTGCTGGTGGGAAGCCGCCTTGCTGGGTCTCCAGAGGCAACTGGCCCTCCTGAGGGTCTGGGACCCCCCTTGCCGCCCCAGGTGAGAAGTACAGGCTGGTCTGTACTTGGTGAACGAAAGCTGTGTTGGTTACTTTCCATGAGTATTTGCAAAATGTTTAAGAAATGTTTGACATGTTTCACGCAGTGTATTTGTGTCAAGAAGCAAGAAGCAGCAGTCTGTCAGAGAAACCAGAGAAATAATATCACAGAGAGGGAGCAGGCTTCCTTTTAAGAAGAATTAAGTGTAATGTTCTGTACTCTGAAAAGGAAAGAGAGAAAGAAAGAAAAAGAATGGTTGGACTTGGGCTTCCAACCTGACGTGGTGCAGCTCAGGCTGTTGGAATGTTATCTTAGCGAATGAGTCACTCTCTGGTTTGTTCTGTATTTATAGCAGTGCAACAAAGTTTATGATTATAGTTTTGAATCCTTGGCAGTGTGCTTTGTGCCCAAGTAGGCTGCGCTCTTTTGTGGCTCCAAGGTTCCATCAGCCATTATGTGTTCCTTCCCTTGCTTCAGCGTGAAGACCAAATTCTGCAGAGAAGTGAGGTTTCTTCGTGGCAAACACACAAAAACATTATAAAACCCCACCCACCACCACCCAGATAAAAGGGAGAGGACGTTCCCTAAAGAAAAAAAAATGACTTGCAGAACAGAAACTGGGGGAGACAAATTTTAGGGCAGCCTAGGGCTGAATTCAAAAGACCTTTTGGTGGCTGTCTCATCACAGTTGTGCTGACCGGTCCCCAGTGTGAGACACCCCTCGGTGTGGTGGAGCTTCATGCCAGCGTGGCTCCTTTGCTGTGTGTTTGCTTCTTTGAGCCTGCCTTCTTCCACAGGAGATGGGGTCACTGTCACTTTTTATTCTAGAACCTCTGTGCATTGGAAGGGACCCAGCAGGTTGCCTTCTTCAGGTGCCTCCACAACATAGGAATTCCCTTGGCCTATCTTGATCCCCCTGGGCCGAGCACCCCACTGGCAATGGAGAGCGTCCCTGCATTATGGCCACGCACTCTGCTGTTGGACAGCCCAGGTGCCCGGCATTCTTCCCAAGCTGGGCAGGAAGCCTCCTTGACACTGACCTGACATAAAGGTTCCTGTCTCGAGCTTTTAGAACAGCACAGATGGTATCTGTCTCCAGCTCCACCTGCCAGCCCTGGCAGTTGTTCTCTAAATTGTTAAACAGATCCAGCGTGGCCACCGTCCATCCCACGCCCTCATGGCCACAGTTCTCCAAGGGCACACGAGCCCTTCATGAGAGGGTGGCTCTAGATCAGAATGCGGAGAGAGGGTCTGTGTCCCATCCTCGTATCCCCCCGGAGAACACCCATCAGGGACAGGGTTTCATTAGGAGTGTCTGTGCCCATGTTCCCTGAACCTTGCCTGTCCTTCTTGGTTTGGACCCACTTGCATGTGGACGTCTCTCAGATACCTGGAAGCCAGCATGGCCCAGTGTCAGCTCTTCATCATCTTCGTGTCTAGCCCGTGGCTGCTCCTGCATCTTGTCGAGGGGGCCCTGCTCCAGTACTACCTAGTTTGCAGAGAAGAGTTTGTTGGAAACTTCATTCATCCCTCACTCCTCTTTTTCTTTCACTGTTCTCGTGCAGTTTCTCACCTTGTTAATTCTACCTTCTGAACATCTCTTGCATTTGACCCCTCCGCCATCCCTTCTGCCCTGCCCCTATGCAGTCATGGTCATCTCTTGCCATGGACTAGTGCAGTAGTATCCAAATTTCCCTCCAGTCTTTGGTCTCTCCTCCTTCCAAGCCATCCTTAACCAGAATAGCATATTGATCTTTCTGAAATACACAGCTGAGAATGTCACTCCCTGCTTAAATCCCTTTTCTCTGCTTTTACATTTCCTGTCTCTGCCTGTGCTGCTGCTTCATTTTTGTGTCGTTAGTTTTTTTGCCAGAATACCTTCTCCTCCTTCCTTGACTACCTATTCAGATTCCTGTTCACTCATCTTTCCAACTCAAGCTCAAGTGCACCTGCTCCATGAAACCTCTCCTGGCTTCCCACTGTACCCCAGACCTCGGAGCATCTCCACTGGAGCATGATAATATTATTATTATTGGATAACTTTGATACTTTCTCTTAAAATAAATAAACAGTGAGCTCTTGGAGGGCAAGGATGGTGCCCTTTTCACCTCTCCTTCCCTAAAAAATGGACGGATGGATGGATAGATGGACGGACGGATGGACGGGCGGACAGATGGATGGACGGATGGACAAACAGTGGTTAGATGGAACAGGATAGGCCCCTCAGATACAAACAGGCTCCCAATTTTTCACAATGGGACGCTCCCTCCACAGCCTCCACGTTGGTGTCTGTCCTGTGAGCAGCATCACATGATATCTGTCTGTGTGCCAGGAACTCAAACAGATTACTTTGATGAGTTTGGGTTACACGGCATCTACGAGCAGGGCTATGGGGTATGCCACTACAGGGCATATGTCAGTGAGAAATTCTCAGAAGAGAATTTAAGAATGGATTGACTGGTTCAGCAAGTGCTGTCTTGCCACTGAGGTGTCTGATATCTGAAGGCGCAGTCGAGAGGACAGATTCATGGTCTGTTATTCCATCAGCAAGGAAGCTGAGAGCTCAGAACACCATGGACCCAAGCCATGTTCCCTCAGCCCCTTTGACCTTGGGCTCTTCGCATTTATTACAGCAAGAGATGAGCCATTTCTCTTGAAGAGTATCTCGTATCCTAAAAATCCATGTTTGAAGAGAGTGTTCTTTCTGTTACTCAAGGACCCTTATGTAAGGATCCATGTGAAAAATGTATCCAGGAATTTTACTCAAAAGAAACCATGCGGTCTGGGTGAACTGCCAGCTTCCTCTAGTCCTAGCAGTTCCAGTCATGGCCACGGGCCAGCAGTACCAGCGTCACCTGAGCGTTGTTGGAAATGCAGGGTCTCGGGCCTCCCGCAGGCTTGCTGAACCAGAGCCTACCTTTGAACCAGATCCCAGGTGACTCATGTGAGCAGTACATTCTCGAAGCAGATACTGAGAACCTTTTAACCCGCCTTCTCTTTGCACTTGAGCTTCCAGGTTCCTGAGTCATTTCCATGCTCTTCCAGAGTAACCCAGCTAATCCCAGGTACCTTGTCAAGATTTTTTTTTTGTCCTTCATTCACTCAGCATTTTAACTGGGCGCTCACTGTGTGCCTGGTCCTGTGTTCCATGCACCAGGAGAGGAATAGAAAGAGGACTGGGATCTCTCCTGACGAGATGCTCATCGATTTGAGAGAGAAACGTGACCCAAAACAAGACCCCTGGTCTGTCACATGGCAATTTGGGAGCATGACTTTGTTCCCTTTCACAGGCAGTGCCAGGGAGTGGGGGTCTTTGTAATTTTCTAGGGTTTAGGGAGAGTGTCACGCAGGACTCTCATTCCTGGACAATCCTGCCATCTTTATTTCTTTCATGTTGCCGCTCTGCAGGGAAATGAATTCTCCTGTGATGTTTGTTTCTGACGCCTGCTGTCTTACAGTTTGAAAGCATCCATTTTCTGGGGGCAAATACCTGTGTCTGCCTGATGGTCACATCTGTCTGTCCCTGCCCCCTTCTCCCCAGAAACTGGAGTGTGGTCAGCCCCATACTGGCTGCTCTGGCTCCCAGATGATGGTGACAGTCCTCAGTGTCCCCTCCTCTTGCTTCAGGGACACACCTCTTGCTTCTGCTTCCTCCTCCGTCATGGGCTTGATCCTGCCCCCACCTTCTTGCTTCCCTCATCCTGCCCATTTCTTCATTTCTTTCACGGTAACCTGCAGGGAGCCCACGGGCAGCTCCCCTTTCCTCCCCGTGCGCCCCACCAAGCTCTCCCTCAGTAGCACCTGCGACCTGCCAAAGGAAGGAGATCTCACTGCTCTGGTGTCTTTACTCCTGGTCTCTCAGCACTATGTCCAACTGCCACCTGCTTGCCGTGCCTCCTCGTTCAATGTTCCTCTCGTCATCCATCTGTCCATCCTGCACACTGACTGGAGCGTCACAGCACCCTACAGGGAACCTCTGTACACAGTTGGCCAGGCCCCAAATCAGCCACTTGTTGAAATAAATGACTGTCCTGAAAGTGACCTTTCCAGCCCTGCTTAGAAAATAAGTTGGGGCATAAAATGACTTTGAATATAGTAGTCATACTAGTAGTCATAGTTACAGTAGTAGTACTATTATCATTTATACTGTGGGCTATTTAGATAGGCCATTGCATTTCATATTGAAAAAGAAAAATACTTTGAAACTTCATATGGTGAAATCCACAAATTCAAAATTTTGAGATTAAGTAAACAATATAAAATATATTACAATTTTATTGGAATTATTCTATTTTCTTCTGTCATCACCTTGCCTTTCTGTTTTTTGTTTACATGACCTTCACCCTTTCCATTGCTGTCACCACCTTTTGGACTCTTCCAAATGTTTGAAGTGTGTATGCGCTGTTTGCAGCTTCTTCATGTTACAGGTTCAAGTTCATCCTAGAACTGGAAATCTATCCTAGAGCAAGCATTTTAGCTTGTAAAGCAGTCACCAAGCAGTTATTTTCTCTGCCACTAGGTGATGCTCTTGTAAACAGTAAAACCTAGCAGTATTGCCCAATTTAGGGGGAATTTTTTAAGCTTCCTTTTAAGTAAATTAAAGTCTCCTTCATTTTCGATCTGAAAATGCACCACCTGCATACAAGTTCAGTTCCAAAATATCCTGTCTCTGAAGTGCCTTCCCATCCACATCATCCTCCCCTCCACCAGCAACTTGCCAACCATAAGAGCTGTGTCTCCACGTTGGTCTGTCACTGAATATTTTATTCAAATAAATTGAGATTGTGAATCATTCTGTGTGAATATGACACAGATTTTATATTTAAAGTAAGCTAGTTTGAACTCACTAGGAAACAGAGACATACCAATTTAATGAAAAATCCGTGGATAAAGGCTTGACATAAAGCTTGAGTAAGAGGCAGTAGCAGCTGTCTTTTGTCTGTTTGTGTCTCACTGATGTCTTTGTCTCCTCGCCTTTGCCGTCACCTCACCTGGGAGGACGTTAGCATGGGGCAGAGTCCAGAATGTAGGGAAGCTCCATATTGGTTGGCTTTTTAAGGCATCTATGCTAGGCCTGTAGCTCTGGAAGGGGCTGGTGTGGGTGATACAGAGATGTCGAGTGCTCTATCCTGTCCTATGGCAGCAGGCATGGTAAATCCCTGTGGCCTTTTGAGCATAGAGATCGGGAGGGTCTTAGGAACAGACTTGGCATGGCCTGGAGAGGGAAGAAAGTCTTTGAGACTGACTTCTGTCTACTGAGACTTCTGTCTAAGTGCAGAGTTACTCAGCCTCTCCCGGTCTCAGTTTTTTTCCACTGTGTAAATGACCACAGAGGTCTGTTTGGTTCTAATCATCTGTAATCCTCTGAGCCAGTGCTACCAGAGCTTCTGCAATGATGGAAATGTTCTGTAATGGTGCTGTTCAATACAGAAACCACTAGCCACACGTGGTTATTGAGCATGTGAAATGTGACTGAGTTTCTCATCTTAATCTATTTAAATGTACGTAGCCACATGTGACCAGTGGCTGCCATATTAGACAGTGCTGCTCTCAGATGCAAAAGGACCTATATTAGATAGAGTAAAATAAACCATATGATCTCAGTGCAGGCAACTAATGGATGTCACAGGCAAAGAATGCCAACTAGGAATAATAAAATTATCCTGAATATGCAAGAGACATCCCATTTCCTTTGGGTAGCCAAGAATGCTATGAAGCAGAGCTATGAGCAGGAATGAGATGGAAGGAAAAGCGCTTTGAGAAGGGGTAAGGATGTGCATCTGTATGAGCTTGCCTGGCAGCATGTGGTTTGATGAAACCACCAGTATAACTGGGCACGTTTCCCTGTCACCCTTCTAAAGCAGCAGGGAGGGGAGCTGAGTTCTCAGCAAGCCCTGGATTTGCCCTGCCTCCTGTTCTTTTTCCCCAAAACCAAATGCAATGACATTTAGGCCTGATGCAGGTGCAGGGTCGGTTGGTGGACTCTGGGTGTGCCCGAGCCCTAGAGGTGACCCTGCAGCTCTTCTAAGGTTCTAGGGTTATATAAAGCCCTGAGGTGCCAGGCCCCAGCAGTCAGCGATGTTTGCTCTAATAAAATATTAACCCAGTTATTAAAATGTCTCCTCCTTCCCCATGATGAAGGAGTTTATCCGAGAACAATCCAGCATACAGCTGCCTGACCCGGAAGTCATCCAGTTCTGTGTCTCCATCTTCAAATGCTCCAGGCTCCTGCTCACCTGACGGCGTCGACCAGCAGTTCTTAGAGGACTTCCACAGGGTGACCAAAGGGGGCTCCACCGAGGACGCCAGCCAGTATTACTGTGACAAGGTGAGCGAGTGCAGGTGGCCAGGCAACCCACCCAGCCCCTCGTGGGCAACTAAGTAGTTATGATTAAAAGAAAATATCACCAACCGCTGGACAGGGAAGTGATGTAAATGACCACTTTCAAACTTTTTCTAGAATGATAATGGTGACGGCTACTTGATCTTGATCCGTATTACGCCGGATGAAGATGGAAAATTTGGATTTAATCTTAAGGTATGTTGCATTTATAAGGAAGCTTTATGTGCTGAAGTAAGCTTTCAATGCATTTTTCATTTCCATTAGAAATGTGCTGCATACCTAAGCTATGTAAGGAAATTAGCTCATTCCCCCAGAATTGGGAGTTTTTATGTGGCCTTAGCAACTGCTGAGTGCCAGGTGCCTGCTCTGTGCCTGGCCTTGGCTATGTACTAGACTCACATTGCCTTACTGAGTTCTCATGAGTGGTGAGGTCAGTATTTTTTCAAACCCATTTTAAAGATGAATGCTGAGGCTCAGAGAGGTGAGGACGCACAGTTGGTGAAAAGATCTGCCCGCTTAAAGGAACCCTTCCGCATTGCTAAAGCTGATTTGAGAAAATAGTTCAAGTTGCAAGGGGTTTCGTTGTGTAGTTACAATAGAGCCCTCTTTCCCACAAAGCCTCTCTGACCCTTTACAGAACATTTTTCCCACCCCTGCTGTAGAACAAAGTGAGGCAGGTGGTCTTTGCTGCCCAACCCATAGCTACCATCGTGCATACCCCATCTACCCAGCAGCCCTGCTGAGGACCAGCCCTCAACCCAGTCACGCAAGAGCATGTGACCCTTCCCAAAGCCTCTCTGCCTCCACTGAAGACTTCCTTTCCCAGCAGCACTCATAGGAGGTGTTTGTGGAGCCCTCTCCTGGGCAAGGGGGGCGGGGGTTGCATTTTTTAAAAGAAGCTTGCTC
The DNA here is from genome assembly GCA_963574415.1 of Tarsius wallacei. Taxonomy (NCBI): domain Eukaryota; kingdom Metazoa; phylum Chordata; class Mammalia; order Primates; family Tarsiidae; genus Tarsius; species Tarsius wallacei. The sequence goes on along the minus strand of CAUYQG010233863.1, from coordinate 23,902 downwards.
TCTCCGTGTGTGTGTGTGTGTGTGTGTGTGTGTGTGTGTGTGTGTTTTTTGACTCAGAGACTCACACTTACATCCATGCTAGATTGCAGTGGCATGGTCACGACCACCACAGCCTCTACCTGCTGGGCTCAGGCTCTCCTTCCGCTTTAGCCTTCCAAGTAGCTGGAACTACAGGCATGTGTCACCATGCCTAGCTAACTTTTTAAAAATTTATTATAGAGATGAGGTCTCACCATGTTGCCCAGGCTGGTCGCGAACCCGTGGGCTCAGGCAGTCCGCTCGCCTCCATCTCCAAAGTGCTGGGATTACAGGTGTGAGCCACCGCGCCCAGCTCATGTGCATCTTTAGTTCATGGAACTCGGAGATGGCAGAGATGGGCTTCTGAGCAGAGATCTTCCGGTTAGCCTACTAGGTCCAGTGGGTTCAGTAATTTGTACCATAGCCCTGAAATTACATGTGGTTCAAATAGGTCCTGGTGAAGGTGAGGCCTCTGTGTGCCAGAAGTCTCCCACTGATGGGTATCTGCTGATCTTTGTGGCTGTGAACTACTCAAGTGTGTTTTACTTTAAAATGTTTACAGGGAGGAGTGGATCAAAAGATGCCTCTTGTGGTATCAAGGATAAACCCAGAGTCACCCGTAAGTAAACATGTTCCTTGTTAATTCTCGTGTTTGTTTTCCCCTTGTTCTAACAAGTTTCTATTTCTGTGTCCTGGTGCTTTGGGGGTTCTTCATGTTTGACTAGCAGCAAAGAATGTGTGTAAATGCTTGTATATTGATGGAAAGAAAGGATGGAATCCTTGTTTTCTAGAACCCTGCTGCCCAGTGTTGTCTTCGAAGCTGCAGTACCAGGACCAGGCACCTCACTAGAAATGTAGACTCTGTGGCCCCAGCCTAGGCCTACTGAACTGGTATCTGCATTTTTAACAAGATCCTTGAGTGATTTGTGTGCAGATTAAATTTTGAGAAGCACTGTCAAGAGAAGGAAACTGAGGCATAGAGTTTGCTATTCTGCTCGCTTTGAGTGGGAACACGGAACCAGTGCCCCTCCTCAGCATCTCTCCAACATCAACCCCCTCAGCCCTCTATATAGGCCTCGTAAGGAGATTATTTTTTTCTTCTTTCAAAAAAATTTTTTGGCATGATAAACTATCAAGCCATTGTTTAATTTGTAATGTTTTTATTGTATATACTTAAAATGTGTAACATGTTTTGTTCTTCATAGATACTGCAGTCAAACAAATTAACTTATCCATAACTTTCCATAGTTACTGTTTTGTTTTATTTTTTTATAGGGATGGGGTCTTGCTGTATTGCCCAGGCTGGCCTCCAACTCCTGGGCTCAAGCAGTTCTCCCGCCTCAGCCTCCCGAGTAGCTGGGACTATGAGCATGAGCTACCATTTCTGACTCCATAGTTGCCTTTCCTCATTTGCTTTTTTAAAGCAGAGCATCAGGGTGTCACTATGTCTCCTAAGAGCGAACCATGGGATTTTTACCCTTAAGTAGTGTCTGAACTTGCAGTTTGCCTTGTGTTACTGTTTATGGCTTCTGTAAATTAAGAAGGCTTTCGTTCCTATGTTGTCCAGTTTATTGCTTCTTTCCATAACGGTTTCTGCCTCTGGTGTTATGCCTACAAAGGCTTTCTCCATTGCAAGACAGGTATGCACTCACTTTTGGCTAGCAAATTATTTTCTAGCAGTAACTCCAGGAAAAAAAAAAGATTGGAAGCATCTTAGTCATTATGGTAATAAGCGAAGGTTGACTACCATGGAGAAGTGGCCTCAGGAATTTCTTAGCCTCATTAAGAAGTGTTTTTTAACTTGCATTCCGAGTAGCACTTCTTTAAAATCCCTCAGTCAGCTCCCATGTTCACATGGCAGTGGATGTAAAAATAATGACAATAATACCTGAAGGGGAAAAGGCGAACTTGATCACGGTCTCAAGTGTCTGGGAGTGGCGCGCATCAGCGTTCTTCCCTGGAGGATCGTGTTATGGTAACAGGAGAAACTTGCTTTTCCCCTCTGCCCAGGCGGACACCTGCATTCCTAAGCTGAACGAAGGGGATCAAATCGTGTTAATCAATGGCCGAGACATCTCAGAACACACCCACGACCAGGTGGTGATGTTCATCAAAGCCAGCCGGGAGTCCCACTCGCGGGAGCTGGCCCTGGTGATCCGGAGGAGAGGTAACGGCACCTGCGGGGGGAGGGGTCACAGGGACGCCTTTGAGCAAACCAGGGCCTTGTCCACCCCATTCCATGATTTTGACAATGTTGAGTCTGTAGCCTACATTTCAAAATCAAGAATTTTCCCCTAGTAGCCCGGATGTCTGGCTTCTCACTAGAAAAATGTGGCGCTTTGCCCACACAGGACCTGGCTCCTCCAGCCTTCTGGAGCGAGGTGGCACCCACAACCCCCCTTTATACAGGAGATGAACCCCTCCATCCCTCCCAGGCCCAGCTCAGCCCACATCTTGCACCTCTCTTAGCTGCCCGGCCCTGCGGACCTTTGCCTTGTCAATCCCTTCCCGAGAGATTGGGTTATGTTTTATTGATGTGCATTTGATTTTGCTGGGGAGGCAGTCAAGAAAGAGGGGTCTGACTGTCTCGGATGATTCCTAACTCTGCCCCCTGCAGGCTGAGGTACCTTATGCGAGTTATACACACAGTCTGTGTTTCAGTTTCCCCAAGTATTAGAGGTTAGCAGTGGTCTTGACCTCACAGGGTTGTTGTGAAGATTAAATGATACTCCAGAAAGCACCGGAAATGCTGTCCGATGGAGGTGGGGCTTGGATGGCCTCTAGGGAGCATAAGACTATCATTGCCATTGTTCATATGAAATAATAAGCCAAAGACACTGGACACTGCTGGGGGAGGGAGGGGGGAGGGAGGGAGGAGGGATGGAGGCCACACGGCAGCATGCTGGGTACCAGGTCCACTCTCAGGGGGAGAGAGGGCCAGCTAGAAGCCCAGACATCACCCACATGCAACTTTCTTTTGTAGTAGATCCTCACTTATACCCACAACTCTAAAATTAAATAAATACATACATAAAGAAAGAAAGAAAAATAATAATGGAACATTGGAAAGAACTGAGTGCTTGGTAAATAGGGAATAATACATTGTACTATGTTCATCCAAAATAATAATAAGAAGAAGAAGAAGAAGAAGACAAGTCCCTTGAATCCTCCTGCACAGCTGTAAAATACTGGAGGTAATTGCAGGAGGTGACTGCAAAGCCCTGGCTCTGCTGTGGCCTCCCAGGTAGACACGGCCCCACGCCCCAAACTGCTGTTCTCCTCCTAGGCCCCTACTAGGACCTGTAGCCCAAAGCCCGCCAGCGTCAGCTCCAATCCCACCTCCTCCGTGAGGCATCAACGGTTGTCTCCAGATGCCTGATCCCCACCCGTCCTCCTCCTACCTCCCCATCCCCTCCAAATCCCAGCAGCGTGCTAGGCACACAGCAGGTACCCAGCAGTAGTAGTAGCGGGCGTCCGCGACATGTCAGTGAAGTACCTCACACGGTGCTAATTGCTCTGCATCCTTATCCTCTTCAACTCTTAGGGCTCTCCTAAAAACCTAGTGATATTATCTCCTAGTGAGGAAATGGGGAAGCCAAGTCACAGAGAGGTGAAGCAAGTTGCCCCACTACCATGTGATGGGTACGGACGAATGATATAGCAGCAGAAGGAATCCAGTGATGGGCAGCAGCCTTAGATCACACAGACATGCCTCGTGGCATGCTGGGCATCGCAGGCCGGGGAGAGTCCTCCTCATGGTCCATGGTGGAGCTGGCGCCTATGTGGGGTGAGGAAAGCCAAGGTGTATAGACTAGGAGAGCTGAACGGGTGGTCCCTGCCACTGGTTTTCTAGTAACCGTCATGATGATGCGTTTATTTTAAAAATAAGCATGTAAGTAAAAAATGAGAATTAGCCGGGCTCGGTGGCTCAGCCTGTAATCCCGCGCCTTTGGGAGGCTGAGGTGAGTGGATTGCTTGAGCCCACGGGTTTGAGACCCGCCTGGGCAGGCGAAACCTCATCTCTACAATAAATCAAAAAAATCAGCCGGGTGTGGTAGTGCGCGCCTGTAATTCCGGCTACTCGGAAGGCTGAGGCGGAAGGATCGCCGGAGCCCAGCAGGTCGAGGCTGCGGTGGCCGGAAGCGGCCACTGCACTCCAGTCTGGGTGACGGAGTGAGACTCCAACTCAAAAAAAAAAAAAAATGAGAATTGATTGAAAGAAAAATGACAAGCAGTAACACAGGGAGAATCAGGTAGAACAGAAGTCACAAAAGTAGCACAAGAAGAGTGGAACTTCTGTGGTCCGTGAAAAGAGTGTGGTCTTCAGAGTCGGGTAGATGTAGACAGAACTCCTGTGCTCCACTCTGACAGGCTGGTCTTTTCCAGACAGTTTGCCCTGTCTGAGAGTTGGTTTGCTCAGCTGTGAAATGGGATCATGACAACAGATTCAGAATTGTAAGGATTCGGCTCAGCTATGCAGGGATGCTCTAGCGCTATTAGTTTCCTTCTCCTTTCCTATGACCTTGAAGGCAGTAGGGAGCCATCGAAGGCTTTTGAGTAAAGGAATGGCTTTCCTTTCTGAGTGCAGAAATGATCCTGAAGTTTCCAGTTTGGGAGATTGAAGAAGGAAGAGATGGTAGACACAGGCAAACTGAGGTGGAGTGCTGTACAAGCCAGGAGAAGAGGGGGTCCTAGGTTTGTTTTTACCTGTTGACAAGAAGGGAGGATTTGTACTAAAGTTAGGACTAAGATACTTACTTGGGAACTTTCCACATGGAAACAGTCTTGAGTTAGGGATCGAGCTCTCAGGAACGACGTTGTCATGGGGAGAGTCTGGGACCTCCTGTGAATGCCTGGACAAAAGCCTAGAGAGTACGTAGAAAGGACCTGGGAAGGAAGGGGGGCTCCAGATGGGTAGGAGAATAACCAGGTCAGAAAGAGCAAGCAGAGAAAGTAGATTTCCTCAAAAACATTCTTTCCTTTCCCTCCTTACCTTTGGCAAAAGCCTCTGAGTACTAAACACCATCATTTGAAACTAACCAGAAAGATCAGTTTGTCATTTTATGTAACGAACACATATTGAATCATTCACCTAGAAGCAGTGTCTTTAGTGAGAATGATGAGCATGTGCTTAATCATTTAATAAGATGTTTTAGCCAGGCTCGGTGGCTCAGCCTGTAATCCCACGTCTTGGGAGGCTAAGGTGAGTGGATTGCCTGAGCCCGCGGGTTCGAGACCCGCCTGGGCAACTTGGCGAGACCTCATCTCTACAATAAATCAAAAAACTAGCCGGGTGTGGTAGCGTGCGCCTGTAGTTCCAGCTACTTGGAAGGCTGAGGCGGAAGGATCGCCGGAGCCCAGCAGTTCGAGGCTGAGGTGGCCAGGAGTATCCACTGCACTCTAGTCTGGGCAACAGAGTGAGACTCCAACTCAAAAAAAAAAAAAAAAAATAAGATGTTTTAAACCATTTCCATCGAGGTGTCATAAGTGTAATCTGTCTGAGGGAAACTGAAACCGGAGCGGTGCTGCCCAAGCCAGACATACTTTGTCTTGTACGTTCCAGCTGTCCGCTCATTCACCGATATCAAGTCTGAAGATGAACTGAACCAGCTCTTCCCCATGTGTCCAGAGGGTGGGGACACTTTAGAGGGATCCATGGAACAGCTGAAGAAGGGCCTCGAAAGTGGGACGGTGCTGATCCAGTTTGAGGTAAGAGCCTCTGAAGGCCAAACCCCGCAACCTGGGTCACGCCACGCCGCCTGCTAGGCTGCGCATGCGGCTGAGCGGCGAAGGTGCAGAGACACAGCCTTTATTTCCTCAGTTGAGATGATTGTGTGTTTCACAAACCTACAACAGTCAGTGGACTGCTGCGAGGACTGATGGGGTGAGACCTGTGGATGTTGGAGGCGCGGCAGGCCATCGCCCTCTCAGGCTTAGAGCAGCACGCAGGGCATCAGGGATACCACCCGTCGCTGAACTCTGCCTCACCCTCTTACTCTAGTAACATTCTGTAGTCATGGAGAAATGTGTCAGAAACCAAGGAGGAGGGACTCTGAGCATATCTAACTGCCAGCACAAAAGCTCTGAACTCGCAGCAGTAATGGAGAGGCAAGCTGGTGAGCAGCCCGGGGGGGGACAGAGGAGCCAGCTCTCTGGCCCCACCAGCTGCACTCTGTGATTTGGGACCGTTCGTGTCATTCCCTGAGGACATAGTGTCTTGCTCTCCCAAGGCCCCCAGAACCCTACAGACATGGGTAAGAAACCAAAGCCAGGCCCCATCTCCCCACAAGGGACCTGTAATCCATAGGATTGAGACTATTGACAGGGACCACACAGACTTGTTATAAAACAAAAAAAGGCCAAAGGAGACTCCATTTTTAAGTCAGCTTTACTGGCCATTAACAGAATTAAATTGAATATGTTCCTCTTCTAAATATATTTAAAAGTGGAAGAAAACAATAGTTTTCTGCAATAAGAGGTAATAGAGGAAAACACAAAGAAGGATAAAATAGGCCAGTAAAAGAAAATAGACGGTGATTAAAAATAACATAATAACAGCCTCTGGGTTCATAAATTCAGGAAGAGAGTCTCAGATGGGATTCAGAAACAGAAATCAGCAATCCATTATATATTAGAAAGCCATATAAAGGAAAAAGAAGCAAAGCTCAGATGTTTTTCAAATCTGTGTGACTGTAAAGTGATCCGGGAAGGCATTGTAATACGAATATTGAACAAAAAAGGAATGCAAAGCCAAAAGCTTTGAATGAGAGGAGGGTTTATTTTGCAATGCTGGAAGGCAGAGAATGTGAAAATACATTAAAGCAATATGTATTGACTAGCAGTAGAAAGCAGAAACCTGCAAGTCAAAAAGTAAAGGTAATTAATTGACTCCCCTCAAAAAAAAATCAACAGGGAATTTTAAACTTTTAATTAACTGCCTTGACAGATAATATTAAACAGAAATTAAGCTTGTATGTTGTGGAAATGAAATCTGGATAAGAGGGTAGAATTGATAGATTTAGACTGAATATTGTATTTTACCAAAGAAAATAGCCCTTTATTTCAGTGGAGGAAAAGGTTGTGTAAGGTGTGGTTTAAAAAGAAGAAAATGCAGAGGTTATCTTCTCTGCCCTTGCAAAGAAGTTCACAATTAACATATACATGTTAAATAGTAAAACTTATTAATATTTTCACACTCTCCAAAATAATCGAAGCAAGGAAGGACTTAAAAGCCAGTTGTAGACTATATCAGCTGTATTCTTTTTTGGTATTGTAGAGGACGGGAAAGTCACTGTGAAGTCATTTATTCGTTCATTTAGCAAGTGTGTGTCATAGGTATTTCCCATGTACTGAACACTGGATCGGGAACCTGATGAGGGAAGCTCCCCAAGGAGCTTACAGTCTAATTTTAGTGTATTGGGGGGAAGGGGGGGCAAGGGATGTATCACGAATCCAGGAACAGCTAAAGACCAAGACAGGGTAAGATTTTTTTTTTTTTATACAGACTGTATCATCTATAGCAACTGGAGGTAAGAGGGTTTCAGGAGTTACTCTGGGGTGAGATGGGGCATTAATAAAGAGTGGATGGGATGAAGTGTGTCAGGAGTGTATTCCCGGGAGGTCACAGCCTGCACACAGATGAGTGAGGTGGGGTGTCAGCTAGCATAAAGCATAAGGAGGCAGGCCTATCTGGTATGGACAGCACAGGGAGGAGTCCCAGGCAATGTCTCCAGGTGATGGCAGTCCTTCAACCCAGCAAGAATTGCTTCCATTTGATCAGATCGTCCACAAGGAGGCGCTGTGGGCTCTCGCTAAGGAGGAACCCAAAGCGTGGTCTTCAGTGGTGCTCCATGAAGCCTTCTCCACTCAGGTGGCTCCACTTTGATGTATTTTTTACATAGGGGAAACCCACAGAAGATTTTCCTTGAAAAGTGCTCATCAGCTGTTTAAGAAGTTTTTAAAGGCTTTAGAGAGAAGTACCTGCCCTGTTCCCTACCTGTGTTTCCCAAATGATGACCCTCTGACTACTTGTATGGAAATCACCAGGGAGCTTGTTAAATTGGGTCCCAACCCACAGATACTGAATCAGCCATGCTGGGATGAGACCCAGATATTGGGACTTCTAACAAGACCACCGAAGGTTTTGATGCACAAGCTGCTCCAGCGGAGGAGAGGTAAAGATCAAACCAGAACTGTTATCCCACAGCTGTGCTTCCTCCAGCTTACCTTGGGAGGGCATAGTTGAATGATAGCATAAGAAATGGAGAGCACACACACTTTGGGGTTACATTTTAATCTGTACACATTTCCTTCATCGAGTCCATACATTTCCTAGAAATTAAGCAGGAAACCCCTTTTTAAAAACAAAATATTTTGCAGAATTCTAAAATACAGAATGGATGAAAGCTGACTGCTGTGTGATGGAGCTGATGGGGTCCACAGAACCCAACCTCTTCCGTCCTCCCTTACTGCCCCCAAGGAACCCTAGCTCAGTGGAGCATCTTGTATAGGGGAAAGGTGTCTTCCAGAGCTGCTGGAGGAGAGGAATACAAAAGGAAATGAGATCAAATGAGAAACTAGATGAAAGGAAGCCCTTAATGAGCCCTTGTGCCAAGGGCTTTCAAGGACATCATCCTAGGTAATTCTCACAAGAGCCCCATGTAAATGCTGTCATCATTCCCACTGTAGAGATGAGGGGACAGAGTCTCGGACAGATTAGTGACCTCTCCAAGGTCTCGCATTAAATGGCAAAGCCTGGTTGGAAATGAGGCAGACTAACTCAAGAGCTTATTCCCTTAACCACTGTATAATAACCCTTGGAAACTGCAAGATGCCGTTGACCTGTGAGGCTTGTTATTAAAATAGCATTACATCAGAGCCTGGAAAGATCTGAGAGGCTCTCTAGCCACACAGAGCCAGACAGACTTTAAATCCTGGCTCCACCCTTCCTGTGGGACCTCAGACATGTCCCTTTACCTCTGTGACCTCTGCTTCCTCTCTATAAATTGGGTTTCTCGTGGGCTGGTTTTAAGAGTTAAATGAGGTGAATACTTAATGCATTGTCTAGTACATGGTAAGAGTGCCATAAAAAGGAACAGCTATTGTTATTTACAAACAGAGACACCCAAGAGTCAAGAACATGTCCAATAGCACAAGAAGTGATCCCGTTGCACTGAGTTTGGAACGCTGGGCTGTCTAACTCGAGTCTTGGCTGTTCTGGTTCTCCACTTACTCCTCCAGTGCGGTGGGCAGGTGGGCGGCTTGGCTGATGGGAGTGTGCCCTGGACTGGAGCAGGAAGATGGTCTGGTTTCCAGCAGGGTCCACAGCAGGTGTCTACACCATCCCACGCAACGACACAAAGTACCTGCCCTGGGGTAGCTGGGTAAAGAGAAAATCCCTTCTGTAATGGAGACTTTCCAGCAACCTTGCTTTGGAGCATTTTTTTCATTAAGGGAATTCCCCCATCCCTCCTGTCCCTCTGTGGCTTTCAGTAAACAATCTCAAATGTGTTCCAGAAAGCATTTGGTCCCAGCTGTAATAAAATCACACATAATAATAATTAGCATTTCTATAGCACTTTGGAATCTCCCAAGTGTGGTACACATATGTTGTGTCTGTTGACTCTCACAACAGTTCTGTGAAATACATAATGACCAGAATTATTAGAGTCACTCTTTCGTAAGTGGTGAAAATGATGCTCAGAGAGGCTGGAGGACTTGCCTAGCGTCACTGACCTAGTTGGAGGTGGAGCTAGGATTAGCATATATGCTAAATCTGGAAGTCTAGCCCATCAGCAGCAGCACACATGTGTCTCCCCCCTCCCCCCCACCCCATCCTCCAGTGCGGGCCTCTTCCTCTATCAGCAACACCACCACATAAGCTACATCAGTGGGTCAGTGGGAGCAGTTTGGCAGCTTTTGTGACTGGCCTAAAACTGCCTAAATACTGTGCTTTGTTCAGCCACGGTAGGATGTTCCTCATTCTCTTATATAAAGGAGGAGACTTGGGGCTCACACTGGCCCCGAAGTTACCACCTCCAGGATGGTGTCCTTTGAAGAATTCGTCAGTTCAGCCACAGGTTTGTTCCTTCCTAAGAATAGCTTGTGGCTTCATCCATGTTTTCTCCCGAGTCGAAGTTCCCATTTAAGCAAAGGACAGGATATGCATGTGTTATAGACATTCCTGGTTAAAAGCTTAGAGATGATGTCCATTTGTCCTTTATGGAAGAACCAGTTTCCCAGCAAACAAAGGACCCTTGCATCCATTCTCATCCAGGGACCAGGTGACTCGCAGTTTCCCTGCCTCCTTGTATACTGTTAGTGAAGACCTCTTGGGAGGTTCATAGAACTCAGTTGGTAGAAAATGAGGAACACTGCAAGGGAATGTCCCCCTCCCCCGGTTGATAGTTGACAGCAGTGGCTACGAGAGCCCACCAGCTGGCATGACAAACTCAGATACCCCGACCTCCCACTTCCACATCGCATCGTCCATCCTCACCAAAACCAGAAGCCATCTTCTCCGTTTTTGTCCCACTCATGTCTGCATTGCCCATTAGAGGAAATGCCCATTAGTGTCAAAACAAGTGACTCACTGGCTCTCTTGATTGTTATAAAAGTTGCATTTGGAAGGGCAAAGGTAGCTGAAAACTTGATGAGAGGTTTCAATTGACACCTGTAGTTAGTGAGAGTGAGGGCAATTCACTTGTCCCTTCAAGATTCAAACCCATCCCTAAAAAGAATGCATTTTTTAAAACATAGTTTCTTTTTTTAAGACAGGGAAACCTTGTCAGTATAATGTTTCTGAAATTTGCAGAGCACACTGGGAGCTAAGTGCTAGGGGCCCACCAAAAGAAGTGCTGCCCCAGCTAGTTACTGTGTATCTGTCTGTGAGTGGGCCCTGCAAGGATACTTGTGAAGTGTGCCCGCAGTCAAATCTACATCTGGGACCATGCATGGAAAGGAGTATTGTTGATGGCCCAAAAGTTACTAGCAACAATTTCAGTTCAACAGACCTTCATGAGGAGATAGATAAGGGCTCTAAGACCCTCTAGGTATGTCTCTTGCCCTCTGGCTTGGGCAGGTACAATGGAAAAGGGATGTCCCCAGTGTGGATGAGCTGCCCTTCATGAGTGACTTGTTAATATCTACCAAATTTACTAGGAAAACATTCTTTTTTGGCTAGGGCCTTTAGGAAAAATGAGCTACCCTTAGCCTAATGATATGGCACCATGTCTAAGAAAGCAGAAACTGCTTTGAAACCGTCACTTGTGTTTTATTCATGTGTGTTGCACCCTTTTTTTGAAAGCAGCAGATCCCATTATTCCTTTGCTCTACACATTTTTATTGAGCACCTACTATGTGCAAGGTACTGTACTATCTAGCCTGGGGTTTATGGTGGTGAGCAAAGCAAACAGGAGTCCTGCCTTCATGAAGATAACTGCACAGTGGATGATACAGGAAGCAGACAGGAAGCAGCTATTTTAAAAGATTTACTCTGAATTTGACTCTGGGTTATTGTTGAGGGCATGAAAGGCAATCTGTTTCTGCCATTAGCCTTTGTGAATTCCAGTGAAAATTCCCCTTATCTGCTAGTATCACAGAATTGATAGAATGCTTCCTTCTGCTGGGCTGGGCCTTGCCAGCATCCTCTGGCTCGAGCCAGTTGGGTGTCTGAAGCCCTCACTTGGGGGATGTGACTAGATTTCACATCGTTGGTTGAGTGAGAAGAGTGAGGAGATCACAGCCATCTCCCGATGCCCTCTGTAATATTAGGTAACTCAGTCAAAGGAGAAATGTTTAAACTAGAAAATCATGTCTTCTGATCTATACCACTGGAGAGCATCTGCTCCCACTGTTCCGTGTTTTTGTCTTTGGAGGCCAGAGCTGCTGATATTGATACTGTAATTTCAATACAGTTGTTCCTTAGCAACCCCTCTCAGCTGATCTTTCTATAATTTACGCTTAGTTTGAGAGCTTCCTGTGGCTACACTCTGATAGCATGAGAACAAAGCATTTTAGGACATAAAAATTAATCATTTTTCATAAAACTAAATGGTTTTGTAATCCTCTGTCCCTGTGACCCTGCCTCTCAGTCTCCCGGTAACTCCCATTCTAGGACAGAATTTAGGGGAATCTTCTGTAACTAGGAGAGCTTGTCTGCCTCACACACCTTCAGCCCAGGAATAATAGAAGCAAATTGGTATTTTTCCAACGAGCAATTCTTTTAAAAGCCTTGTCTCAAATTCTGGCCAGTGTTCCCTTCCATCCCTGGTCCTTCCAAAAGGACATAGCTGTGCTCCCACACAATGCTTTCCATTCCTCACCACCCTCTCCTCAGCAGTGCTTCCATAGCCAGCCCACTGAGCAGCCCCTGGTGTCTAGAGAAGATAAATTTCAAGATAAGTCGATAAATTTCAGGAACTCGAAAGTCAACTCTTAACACTTCAAAACTTAGTGTTTGAAGGCTGTTTCTACTGAATTATTTCAGTCCCCTTCAGTATTAGCCTTTGCAAGACAGACATCATCAATATGAGTATGGGTCAAACTTTCCAAAGGATGGGATGGTCTTAACTTTGATTTGTTTACCCAGCTTTTTGTAAAAATGTTGTATTTTTAATTTTATAAGCAGATTTCTTTTTTTTTTTTTTTCCCCTTGGAGATGGGGTCTCACTGTCACCCAAGCTGGAGTGCAGTGGCACCATCATAGCTCAATGCAACCTCAGCCTCCCAAGTAACTGGGACTATACGCATGCACCACTATGCCTGGCTATTTTTGAAAAAAAATTTAAGAGACAGGAGCTTTGAGGTCTCAAACTACTGGCCTCAAGTGATCCTCCCACCTCAGTCTCCTGAGTCACTAGGATTACAGATATGAGCCATATGCCCAGCCTATAAATAGATTTCTTTTGTTGTATTTCTTTTTCTCACTTCATTTGAATTTAAAAAATAATCATTCTCATTGTGATAATTCAAATAATTCAGAAATAGCCAAAGTGAAACTAATAGTCTTCTCCTGACCTTTTTACCCTTCAGTTTCTTCCTTAGTTATCATTTACAAATGATAATTTCTAATGTATCCTTCCATACTTCTTTCAGTGCTCATGCAAATATTTTCTATAGACACACATAAGTGCACACACACAGGACTGTGTGTATACACATTATAGATATTGTATGTGTATGCTACTGTTGTATAAATAGGATCATCAGTGTATATATTATTCAGTAACTTGCAATTTTTCCTTAAAAGTAGATGAGTGAATGTTCTTCTAAATCTCTACTTTTATCTTATTCTTTTTACCACTTGCACAGAATTTTGTGGTATGACTGTACCATAATTAAATCAACACTCCTCCCTATTGGGACTATTCAGGCTGTTTTCAGTTTTCCAGTTTTCTGCACATAAATATTTTGCTGCAAGTCGGGCTCGGTGGCTCAGCCTGTAATCCGGTGCCTTGGGAGGCTGAGGTGAGTGGATTGCCTAAGCCCGCGGGTTCGAGACCTGCCTGGGCAACTTGGCGAGACCATCTCCACAATAAATTTTTAAAAATCAGCCAGGTGTGGTAGCACACGCCTGTAGTTCCAACTACTTGGAAGGCTGAGGCAGAAGGATCGCCGGAGCCCAGCAGGTCGAGGCTGCAGTGGCCGGGAGCAGCCACTGCACTTCAGTCTGGGCAACAGAGTGAGACTCCAACTCAAAATATATATATATATATATATATTTTTTTTTTTTTTTTTTCCCCTGCAGAAAAACCTCCTTGGTAATGTTTCTTTATATATTTCTGTTGAATAAAGCCCAGAGTGTGCATACTTAAAAATTTTTAAACACCACCATAGTTCTTTTTGTTCTATAACTTATCTTGGTACTTTACAATCTGGTCAACAGATAGTGATCTGTTGAGATACATTTCGAATTTTATGGTAATTAAAGCCTTTGCTGTATCTATGCTTTTCTGCTGGACCATCTCAGGTTGATTGCATTTACATTTTTTGTTTGGAAACAATCTCTTTTTACCACCAGGTTAGCTTTACTGATTTTATTCACTTAATTGCATATTCACATAATTGTTGATCATGCACACTTAATCAGTTAGAAATGAAATGCCATTTAGGTAAATTTGGCCAACTCAGATGTCCTCCTTTTGCCAGAATCATACCAAAACCTCCAATAAATCATGAGCTTATTTCTAAAATGAGCTTGCAGAGTCTGTTAAATTTTTGCAGATATTTAAGGAGTTATTCAGCGACTACTTGATTGTTATGAACTGAACTGTAAAAGTGATGAATAGCTGAACCATTGGAGTGTTTAGAAATTGTAAACATTTGGTAAATGCATAAGATCTGGTACTATCATTATGACCCAAACTCTCCATGTTAATTCTCTTCTGGGGAGTTCTGTGCAATTTCTTTATTTAATAGAGAGAAACAGACTAACAGGAACTAGTTTACAGAATAACACAATTTGCAAAAAAAATAGGGGGACAAAATGTTCACCTTCCCTATTCAAATTGCAAAGACATCTTAATTGAAGATGTTGGCCATAATTTGGTGAACTAACCATTCAGTCTTAGACATCCCTGTAGGGCAACTTGGTTGTATGTATCGAAGTCCTTAAAAATATGCTTTGATGCAGTAATTCTGTTCTTGATAAGAGTAAAGAAATTAAAAGCAGCCTAATGAAAAAAGGTGAAAGGTTAAAATAAATTACAGTACACTAGATTATTGAGCCATTAAAAACCAATGTGTAAAAAATATTTAATGACATGAGGAAATAGATACTATATAATAAGTAGAGAAAACAGGTTTCAAAATTATGGATGTTGTTTTCCAGAACACTCCTTTGAGATACTGAACACTTCTGTGGCCATATTAGCTTGAGAAATACTCAGCTGATCAGAATTAAACAAACGTATGCATTTTAGGATTTGTCTTTTTAGAGAGTCATAGAATATAAAATAATTATTTCCCCAAATTTTTTACTTTGAAACTTTTTCTAAGGAATACATATTGTCTTCTTTTAGGATGCTTGAGTTGCATAGAACCTAGCATGAGAAGAGCCAACATATGACTCTCATTTTTTGTTTTTAAAAATGTATAGTATAACTGTATTATATGTGTTTATGTGTATAATTATGTACATTTATATACATGTATATAAATAATGCACAGAAAAAATAAGCTAGAGAAAATATATGAAAACGTCATTTCAGTGTTGTGAAATTGCAGAGGGTTTTTTTTTAGATTAGTCTTACTTTCCCAAATTTTTTGCAAAAAGCTTAGACCACTTTCAACATTGAAAACAAAGTTGTGTTTTAAAATTCTCATAGTTAATAAAAAATTGCTGATGAAAAGGGCTTAAAGGGTAAAACAGTTGCATATAAAAAACAAAAACGCAAACGAGGCAAATCTAAATTCATCCTCTTATCTGTGATCTTGAGCAAAGCGTTTAACCTCTGGACTTCTACTTGCACAATGAGAATACTATTAACACCTTTCACAGGGCTGTTGTAAAAATCACATCACGTACTGTACAAACGTGTCTAATACATGCTTGTGGATATACAAAGATTGCTTTTGATTAGAATTTTTGGTAGTAGTTACATATGTAAGGAAATACCTCTTCAAATGAAGTTTATTTTATATTGGGATAAATGTTTTTCCTGTGGAAATATACTTCTGAAGTGATGAATGAAATGCATTTTTTCTTAAGCAAAGGATGTGGTTCATTCTTTTGAATTGGAGGGAAATGATTTTAGGCTAATTTTGATGATTTCCATTTAATTTTGAGTCAGAATTCTTTTCCTTCTACTTGCTTTTAGCTTTTGTCAATAAAGATAAAGTTTTACTTATCATGATCCATTATCTGTGACTCAGACTCCTTCCTGTGGCTTATTTTTCTCAAAGATCCTCGAATTTAAAACAAAATTATTAAAGAATTTAGTCAGTTTCTCATGGAATTGTAGAAATAGAATTTCTTATGGGAAGATTTTCTTTCATATATAACATAATTACTTTAAAATGTTAAGATTTTCATGTTGGGCATGGTAAAGTATGATTTTACACTTTCTTTATAGCTGTTTTTTGCAATAACTTTTTTTTTTCTTCTATCTGTCACATAGCAACTCTACAGAAAAAAGCCAGGTTTGGCCATCACGTTTGCAAAGCTGCCTCAAAATTTGGACAAAAACCGATATAAAGATGTGCTGCCTTGTGAGTATCCGGCATGAATGCCTCCTTCTCCCCTACACTGAGATAATGTTTCCCTTTTTAAAACAGATTGTCTGGTATTCTGGAACAATTTTCAGTGTGTCTGTAAACACCACCGTCTTTATTGCAGCCATTTCAGACTCTGAACAGTTGGGGAATAGTGTTTATGCTAATGAAGCAAAGCTGCAGATGGGGCTGGGAACTGAACTCTTGTTTACTTGGTATGATAAAAATACTGCTCAGAATAATCGGTGGATTTTTCTCCCTGACAGATGACACCACCCGGGTATTACTGCAGGGAAATGAAGATTATATTAATGCAAGTTATGTGAACGTAAGTTAGGAATCCGGATGATAAGAAAGAGCACATTCATCCTTGTAACAAGGTTGATGAGGGGCTGAGTTGGGCTTTGCGGGCTTTCCTGTTTACCACCTCCTTTCAGCACGACCATAGTTGTGGGAAGGAAGGCAGTCTCATTTCACAGAGGAGAAAACTAAGGCTCAGAGAGATTAAATAATATGAAAAGTCACAAAGGTAACAGAAGATGAAAGCAACCTCATTGTGTTTCTTTTTCTTTTTTTTTTTTTTTTTGAGTTGGAGTCTCACTCTGTCGCCCAGACTGGAATGCAGTGGCACGCTCCTGGCCACCGCAGCCTCGACCTCGGCAATCCTTCCACCTCAGCCTTCCAAGTAGCCAGAACTACAGGCACACACTACCACGCCCAGCTAATTTTTGATTTATTGTAAAGATGAGGTCTCGCCAAGTTGCCCGGGTGGTTCTCAAACTCACAGGCTCAGGCAATCCACTCACCTCAGCCTCCCAAAGTGCTGGGATTACAGGCTAAACCACTGAGGTCAGCCTCACTGTGTTTCTAATTCCATCATTCACTGCCTCTGACCTGGGCTGCTGTCATTTAGGTGTTTGTTTTTGCTAGTGGTATGTTTGTAACTTTCTGTGTTTTTCTCCATGTTATTAGTGTCATGCTGCCTAAAAGAAGAAAACTAAAACCTCCTCTGTACATCTAACTCAAAAAGAAAAAGACAGGTTTTATGAACTATGGGGAAAGCATTCATTTTCTCTTTGAAAATGCATCTTGAGCCAGACGCAGTGGTTTACACCAGTAATCCCAGCACTTTGGGAGGCGGAGGCAAGAGGATTACCTGAGTTCAGGGGTTTGAGAACAGCCTGGGCAACTTGGTGAGACCTCGTCTCTACAATAAATCAAAAAACTAGCTGGGCATGGTGGCACACACCTGTAGTTCCAGCTACTTGGAAGGCTGAGGCTGAAGGATTGCCTGAACCCAGCAGGTCGAATCTGCGGTGGCCGTGAGCCTGTCACTGCACTCCAACCTGGGAGACAGAGTAAGATCCCGACTCAAAAAAAAAAAAAGAAAAGAAAATACACCTTGGACAACTTACTTGGCCTCTCTAACCTTTACTTTCTTTCATCTAAACCTGGGGTCAGCAGACTTTTTCTGTAGCAGGCCAAAGAGTAAATATTTGGTCTTTGCATTTAAAATGTAGCCATTAAAGGAGTGGTGGCTGTGTGTGCAATCTCAGCACTTTGGGAGGCCGAGGTGAGAGGATTGCATGAGCCCTGAGGGTGCGAGACCACTCTGGAGAACTTGGTGAGACCTTGCTGTACAATAAATCATAAAAATTAACCAGGCATGGTGGCGTAGGTCAGTTCCAGCTACTTGGAAGGCTGAGGCAGAAGGATCACCTAAGTCCAGCAGGTCAAGGCTGCAGTGGCCGTGAATGTGCCACTGACTCCAGTCTGGGTGACAGAGTGAGACTCCAACTCAAAAAAAAAAAAACTTTTTTTTTTTTTTAGATGCTCAAAACCATTCTTTTTTTATTATTATAAAGATGTGGGGGGAAAAAACTTTTTAAAAAAAAAATTTTTTGAGTCAGTGTCTCACACTGTTGCCCAGGCTGTAGTGGAGTGACACAATCACAACTCACTGCAGCCTCAACCTCCAGATCTCAGGTGATCCTTTCCCCTCAACCTCCCAAGTAGCTGGGACTACAGGCACATGCCACCTATCCTGGCTGAGTTTTTTATTTCTTGTAGAGATAGGTCCTCACTACATTGCCCACGCAATTCTTTCACCTCAGCCTCCCAAAGTGTTGAGATTACAGGTGTGAGCAACCATGCCTGGCCCATTAAAAAAAATTTTTGTTGTTGTTGGAGTCTCACTCTTATCGCCCAGGCTGGGGTACAGTGGCACTCTCATGGCCACTGCAGCCTTGACCTGCTGGGCTTAGGCGATCCTTCTGCCTCAGCCTTCCAAGTAGCTGGAACTACAGATGCATGTCACCACGCCCAGCTACATTTAAAAATATTAAAAGCCACTGTTAGCTTGTAAAGTGGCAGACATATTTGGCCTTCAGGGCCTACATAGTCGGCCAACCCCTGATCTAAACAAACAGTTGACTTCTCAGATTACGCTCTCAAGTTTTAGCAAAATATCAAGAACTTCCCTAATAAAAATTGGCCTGGTCACTGATTCCATTTATTCCAAAATATCTGTGGGAGTCATTAACCCTCATTTCAACATTCCTGGCATCTTAAAGCAGAGCTTCAGAAATGGTAGGGGCAGCCACACTGCAAGGTCCAGCCTTTTCATGTTATTTCAGGGTTGAGGAAACCATTAACCCAAGCACCCGCCAAACTAGGAATCAAGAGCCTCTGTTTACCCTACCCACCTCAGAATGAGTGAATCACAGTGCCACTCAAAGCTCAACAGGTCCTGAATATTCTTTCGTAGAAAGGACTTTGTCCAGAGGGGAAAAAGGGAAGATTGACCAACTTAATGATACAAGCAGAAAACCATGCAGAAAGCAAAGTGCAGCAAGATTTGATGGTGTAGACCTGTATGGTTTATGCTTTTTTTTTTTTTTTTTTTTAATTGAGTTGAAGTCTCATTCTGTCATCTAGGCTGGAATGCAGTGGCATAATCACAGCTCTCTGCAGCCTCAACCTTATGTGCTTAGGCGATCCTTCCACCTCAAACTCCCAAGTAGCTGGAACTATGGGCACACACCACCACAACCAGCTAATTTTTTTATTTTTTGCAGAGATGAGGACTCACTATATTGCCTAGGATGGTCTTAGACTCCAGGGCTCAAATGAGTCTCCTGCCTCGGTGTCCCAAAATGCTGGAATTACAGGCATGAGCCACCACCACACCTGGCCAGTTTATGCCTTAAATAAAAGTAGACAGATTTTGATAGAAAGCCCTGCATAGGGAAACACTTGGGAGTGGGATTGGTATGTACTGGTGAAAATGCAGATGACCAACACTGATTATGTTTAAGATAGAACAGTGAAAGCCATTTAAACTCTTCCACCAACTAGGTGGTATATTTCTGATTTTTGCCTGTGGAATATTATACAATTTTATCTTAAAGATCTTATTCTAGCATTGTCAAATGTTTTTCAAGGATTTTTATAAATAACTTTTGTTTTTAATTTGTTGTGAATTAATAAATAAATTTTCCAGTGTGATGTCAGTTAGCAAGTAGAAGAAATTATAATCCAGTTCTCTGTCCACCTGTGGCAGTAGCAAATGCTAACGCCTTACCAATCTCTTGCCAGATGGAGATTCCTGCTGCTAACCTTGTGAACAAGTATATTGCCGCTCAGGGACCCCTGCCACATACCTGTGCACAGTTTTGGCAAGTTGTCTGGGATCAGAAGCTGTCACTCGTTGTCATGTTGACAACTCTCACAGAGCGAGGGCGGGTAAGTGTCTTGATTTCCACAGATGTGTGCAGTGTCCCTGTGGAACATGAATCTCAGGGCTGGAAAGTGTCTATGGTATCTTCTGGCCCAGCTCCTATGTGAACCTACATCTCCTGTACAGAGCTGCCAATGGACACCTCCAGTGATGGGAAATTCAGCCTTCTTCCTGCCCAGTCCTGGCTTGGATCCATTATAACAAGCCAGAGTACAGTTCCCATGGCCTCACCTCCCCTGCCCCACAGCCCCTGTGCTGGCAGTGGCCTCGCCCACCAGGACAAATGCTGGACCTGAAAGAGCAGTGTGCATTCTTATTAACAGTGGCCATAAAAAGTAGGAGAAACTACATCACTCTGCCATTTTCCATAGAAACAGACCACTGATCATATAACAGAAGTCAGTATGCAAGGATACCTGTATTATGAATTCCTTAACTTCATTATGAAACCTTTACTCAGAAATATTTCCAAAACCAAGTATAAATTAATTTTGAACCACCTGCTTTGTTTTTTTGAATTCACTGGTTTTGGAGCCACCTGCTTTGAATGATCTGTGTGCCACTTCCTCCCAAGTTCCCTCCTTAGTGTGTAGTTCAGAATGCCAAATAAATTCATGGCAAAAATTAGAATACATAGTAATTGGGATGGATAGTACATTTGAAATCATTCCACCCTCTCACCTAAACCAAAATGAGAATTCCTACTAATTCTACAGAGCTTTGTGAATTGCAAAGGGCCTTTTTTTTTCTTTTTTAAGAGGCAGGGTTTCATTCTGTCACCCAGGCCAGAGTGCAGTGGCATGATCATGGCTCACCATTGCCTCAACCTTCTGGACTCAAGCAATCCTCCTGCCGCAACCTCCTGAGTAGCTGGAACTACAGGCACTCACCACCACACCTGGCTGATTTTTAAAATTTTTTGTAGAGACATGATCTCGCTATGTTTCCCAGGCTGGTCTCAAACTCTTGGCCTCAAGCAATCCTCCCACCTCAGCCTCCCAAAGCACTGGGCTTATTACAGACATGAGCCACCATGCTGGGCCTCAAAGGGTCTTTTTATGTGTTGTCCAAAACAGATGGCTCCCTCTTCAGCTAAAACACTTCCAGAGGTCATGTTGTGGGTGCTCAGCTCTGGATTTTTAAAAAATTCCTCTTCCCAGCAAACTGAAATGCATGTGGCTTTAACCTCCAGCCCATCTGGTTCTGCTGCACAAAAGGCACAAAATAAGTTACCCCTCTCTTTTATGCGATGCCCCTTTCAATATCTGAAAATAACGTCAGGCTTCCATTAAGCTTGTGGTCAGCAGAAATTGTGGGATCTTTGTCTTGATATTGCTGTTGAGCCAGTCTCCCCATTGTGTATTCATGCCCTTGACTCTTAGCGCTTCATATAGCATGCTGAAGTCAGTATGGGTTTAGAACATAATTCCTCTTGAGCAAGTTACTTAACACTGCTGAGCCTTCCTGTGTGTAAAGTGGAGACAGTAATAGTACCCACCTTGGAGGGTTTGTGAAGGCTGAGGCAATACGTATAAAAAGCTTAGAGAACTGCGTGTTGCAACAAATGTTAGCTCTGGTTTTGTGTAATCACCACCATCACGAGTTGGATTTAGCCCTCATATCTGGCCTATAGAAAACGCCTGGGGGCTTTTTGGCCTCTCCTGGTTGCTCTGTGTTGGCTTTCACACCTAGCTTCTTGTCATGCACAGATTTGACCACAGTCTTCTCATCACATAAGTCACTCCTAAAAAATTTTAAAGTCCTCAAGAGACAGTAGACACCCTCTAGAATGCAGTTAGTTGAGGCATCGAGGGTACATGTTGAGGAGCAGTTGTTCATCTTCGCAGCTCTGCTTGTCTTCTGCCATTTCTCCAGCTCATCCACCCAGTCACCATGAGAAACTGCCAGAAGCTTAGCTGAAGTCACAATGCAACAGGTCCATGGCATCATCTGATCGCTTTGTCTGAAAGTCTCATTTTTGTCTATTTTTGTTTTGTCTTCTATGATGTAAAAAAAAAAAATAAGAGGAAGTGAAGTTACCTAGGCACTTTTTGAATTAAGGGAACCTGAGCTAGCTCACAGTATTGTTCTATTGATTTTTCTCAAGTGCTTGCTGTGATATGGTGTGGAGGAAGGCAGTCTCTAAAGCCTGAGTTCGGTCCTGTCTCTTTCACTTCCTACCTGTGTGGCTTACGAAAACTACAAAACCTCTCTGTGTCAAACAGAATAATATAGTACCCACCTGATGGGATTGTGGGGGAATTGGATGAGTGAGTATAGGTAGTTTTCTGGAAAGAGTGCTTGGCATACAATACATATTTTTGTTGTTGTTATTTTTGAGTTGAAGTCTCTGTCACCCAGCCTGGAGTGCAGTGGCATGCTCATGGTCACCTCAGCGTCAATTTGCTGTACTCTGGCGATCCTTCCACCTCAGCCTTCCAAGTAGCCAGAACTACAGGCACACGCTACAATGCCTGGCTAATTTTTGATTTATTGTAGAGACGAGGTCTTGCCAAGTTGTCCAGGCTGGTCTCGAACCCATGGGCTCAGGCAGTTCACTCGCCTTGGCCTCCCAGAGTGCTGAGATTACAGGCTGAGCCACCGAGGCTGGCCACAATAAATATTATGTAAGGCTGGACACAGTAGCTCAAGCCTGTAATCCCAGCACTCAGGGAGGCCCAGGAGAGAGGATTGCCTGAGCCCATGGATCCGAGACCAGCCCAGGCAACATGGTGAGACCTCGTCTATACAATAAATTCAAAAATTAGCTGGGCATGGTGGTACATGCCTGTGGTTCTGGCTACTTGGAAGGCTGAGGTGGGTGGGAGGATCACCTGAGCCTAGCAGGTTGAGGCTGCAGTGGCCATGAGCATACCACTGTACTCCAACCTGGGCGACAGTAAGACTCAAACTCAAAAAAAAAAATTAAATAAATGCTAGCAGTAGCAGTAGTAGTAAGTTGGGTGCCACCTTAACCATTCTTACCAGGACTGTACTATATTTGTTTTACTATAGTATTACTTACTATTTTTCCTTAAATAATGCACCTTTATTTGTTTGCTTTAATAAATTTCTTTTGAAAGTTATTTCTTAACTGGAAGTCCAGTATCACTTGCCATAAATAGAAGATATGTATAAGAATACAAAGAGCACAAAACAATGTTACTAAATTCTAGGCTGGGCATGGTGACTCATGTCTATAATCCCAGGACTTTGGGAGGCCAAGGTGAAAGGATTACCTGAGTCCACTGGTTCGAGACCAGCCTGGACAACTTGGCAAGACCTCATCTCTACAGTAAATCAAAAAATTATCTGGGCATGGTGGCGCATGCCTGTAGTTCCAGCTGCTTGGAAGGCTGAGGCGGAAGGATCACCTGAGCCCGGCAGGTCGAAGCTGCAGTGGCCATGAGCGTGCCATTGCACTCCAGTCTGAGTGACAGAGTGAGACTCCAAATAAAAAAATAAAAATAAATAAAAAAAAAAATTAGCCGGGCTCGGTGGCTCAGCCTGTAATCCCGCGCCTTGGGAGGCTGAGGTGAGTGGATTGCCTGAGCCGGCGGGTTCGAGACCAGAGGAAGGCAAATACAATTCTCAAATGGGGAAATGACAAGGCAATAAACTTGATGTCCATTATCTATAAAATACCAAAATACCAGAATTACAAAAAATTAGCTGGGCATGGTAGCGTGCGCCTGTGGTTCCAGCTACTTGGAAGGCTGGGGCGGAGGGATCGCTGGAGCCCGGCAGGTCGAGGCTGCGGTGGCCGGGAGCGGCCACTGCACTCCAGTCTGGGCGACTGAGTGAGACTCCAACCCAAAAAAAAAATTCTCCGGGCTCGGTGGCTCAGCCTGTAATCCCGCGCCTTGGGAGGCTGAGGTGAGTGAATTGCCTGAGCCCGCAGGTTCGAGACCCGCCTGGGCAACTTGGTGAGAC
>CAUYQG010233854.1:0-32322 GCA_963574415.1 Tarsius wallacei | reverse complement strand
GCTCCCGGCCACCGCAGCCTCGACCTGCTGGGCTCCGGCGATCCTTCCGCCTCAGCCTTCCAAGTGGCTGGAACTACAGGCACGCGCTACCACGCCCGGCTAATTTTTTGATTTATTGTAGAGATGAGGTCTCGCCAAGTTGCACAGGTGGGTCTCAAACCTGCGGGCTCAGGCAATCCTCTCACCTCAGCCTCCCAAGGCGCGGGAGTACAGGCTGCGCCACCGAGCCCGGCTCCTTGTAGCTTTTGATATATATTTGCTTCTCTGGTGCTTTGAAATTTCTTCAAGAGATACTTTGGGAGTGCTCATTTCTGCTTTCTAGGTGCTTGGAACACAGTAGAAGCTTCTAGTTAGAAACTTGAGCCCATTAGTCCTAGAAGGTTTTCTTATGTTGGCTCCCTTTTAAACTTCTTTCTTTTATTAAACTATTGGGGATTAGAGACTGGGTATCCTTTTTATATTTTTTTACTCATTTTTTCCAATAACTTTTGTTTTCTTGCACTTTCATGAATAGCAACTAAAATTTATTTTATGGTCCTTATGTTAAAATTTCTATTTCTGCTATCATATTTTCAAGAGATAATTTTTCAAATTCTTTGAATAATCTGTTTTATAAGACCCTGTTATTGTTTCACAAATACAGCAATTTTCTATTTCTCTGAGGAATTTGATTATAAGTATTTGGCATTTTACTTAGAAACTCTGTAACATCCTAATTTGTAGTCTGGATCCTCCTATTATTTTAAATCTTATCTTTCATGCTTAAGGTTTTCCTCTTTTAAATATCTGCTTACTTTCTTGCATAAAAGTAAGGCATTTAAAAGCTGATCAGAAGATCTGGTGTGCAGTAAAAGAAGAGTGATAAAAATGTTGAAAGTTGGGATTAATTGTATGGTAGTTGGTGGGGCCTAGCTATTTTGTTTGAAGACATCTAAAGATCAGGATTAGCAGGTCTTATACACAGTATTAGGCCAATTCATGCTCTCCCAAGAGGAAGGAATCATTTAGTTTTCTCATCCAAGGGATATACTTAGCTTCTGGCTTTCCATGAATCATGCGGGGCAAGAAAGTATAAGATACACAATTCATTGTCCATATACCTTTACTTAATCTTTCTGTTCGCTAGTATGTTGCCACTATTCAACCTCTCTAAGTATTATCATCCAATTTTCTATTGGATTGGGGGAAGAAGTCTGAGGGTTGAAACAAAGACCAAACCAACAAACCATCAGTTAATTCTCTTTTATCTTGCCCTCTCTCCACATTGCTCTTTTCTGAGATATCTGCTATTCCTAAGACCTGAGCCTTTCTAAAGTTCTAAAACATGAATCACCTTTTTCTAGGCTTCCACTCAGGCCAGCTAACACTGAACTCTCTGAGGTCTGTGAACTTGGGTGTCACTTTTCATCTTCCAAAATTGCATAAACATTTTTTCTTCTGGTTTATTCCACATTCTCTTTATTCTTTGGGTTTCATGTAATTTGTTGTATTTATTTATTTATTTTTTTGAGTTGGAATCTCACTCCTTCGCCCAGGCTGGAGTGTAGTGGCATGCTCACGACCACCCCAGCGACTACCTGCTGGTCTTCGGTGAGCCTTCTGCCTCAGCCTTCCAAGTAGCCGGAACTACCATGACCAGCTCTTTTTTATTTTATCGTCGAGTCGAGGTCTCACCAAGTTGCCTGGGCTGGTCTTGGACCCGCAGCCTCTGACAATCCACTTGCCTCGGTCTTCCAAAGTGCTGGGACGACAGGCTGAGCCACCGAGCCCGATCAGATTTCATGTCCTTTAAAAAGTCTTTTTATTATCACATTATCTAGATTTTGGAAGGAATTTAGGTGGATTAGTCTCAGTTGGCCACATTTAATAACATAAACTCCTCTACTCTTCCTTGTACAGGTGGTAGAAAAAAATTATACTTTTTTACTGCTTGGAAAAAAGTGTTATTCTTATTCTGTTGACCATCCTCCCTTCGTAAGAAAAGTGAGCTAAGAATGGGGTTTATGGGAAATGAGGTCATTTTTGCTTACCTAATCTGACAAAAATGTACACGCCTGCCTAGCTCAGCAGACTTCCCCATGAAAATTTGAGAACAGTATTCAAGCTGGAAGTCAAATCCTCATCTCTCAATGTCTTCTGGATATATAATTTTTCTGCAATATTGCAGAGACAGATAAATAAGTTAGTATGTAAAATAATTGTCAACAGCACTTGTTCAATCTTGAGTTTCCTGTCAAAATACCATATACATACATATGTAGTATGCTTCAACATATGTAACTTTGTATAAATATATTGTATGTACCGTTTTCAACTTGCAGTTTCAATGTAATGTGCATTATTCAATACATTACATATATTTAACATTTTCTTATAGGCTTTGTGTTAGGTGATTTTGTCCAACTATAGGCTAACGTAAGTGCCCTGAGCATGATTAAGATAGGCTAAGCTAAGCTATGATGTTTGGCAATTTAAGTGTATTCAGTGCATTTTAGATTTATAATATTTTCAACTTTCTATGAGTTCATCTGGACATAACTTCATTGTAAGCAGAAGAACATTTATATGTATATTGTATAAACACACAGACACACACATATATGTATACACACATAATTTTTAAAATATACATTTTAAGAAGGTTATACTTTCAAGTACTAATGGATTGTAGGAATTTGGATGTATTCTTCATTTATATTTTCCAAGTCATCTCCCAAAGAATATGGATTGCATGTTCAATAAGGGAAAACGTATAAAGAAATTAAACCTCAGGGTCTCACTTTTAGCGAATGTAAACATTGGCTGTTTCTGGTGACATTAACGGAAGTTAAGAGAAGATGATCATTAAAGAAGCCTGAACTGAGAGAAAAGTTTCTGCCGTGCTTTGAGATCAGGCTGTAACACACGCCTGTGGTTCCGGCTACTTGGAAGGCCGAGGGAAAAGGATCGCGGGAGCCCAGTAGATCGATGCTGGGGTGGCTGTGAGTGTGCCACTGCACTCCAGGCTGGGTGACGGAGTGAGACTCCAGCTAAAAAAAAAAAAAAAAAAGAAAAAAAAAAAAGAAAAGAAAAAGGAAGAAAAAGAAAAGATTGGGCTGGTACATGGAAAATAACTTAGTTAAAATTACCTTTCTGCTAAGCTTGAAGTCATCCTGAACATTTATTTTCAGCTTCTTGCAAACTTGAGGCCATTTTAGGGATTGAAAACTTGAAGCAATGTTGATTTGGGGACTGTATGGCTTGTTTGCTGTAATCCTGTGAAACTACAAGAGTGTTCCTTGCCTGGGTATTTGAACACAGAAGAAACATCTTCTGAGGCTGCTGTGTAGATTTCCCCAAAGTATCTTGTCAACCTGGGTAAGAAAATGAGGACTAGAGAGGATTGCCATGTACTTTGTTCAGCACAGTTGCTCTGTCAAATTGTTTTTTAATATTTCACTCAGCCCAGAAATGAGTTTAACAGTTTTCTATGGCACAGCAATTTCCAGAATGCATGTGTGAGGTCACTGAACCGTTGTGTTCCTCATCGGAGTTAAAGAAATTGTATTAATCTTTTCATTGTCTCCCCTCACGTATAGCAGAATGACTGATTGCTTGGCATATGCTGGTGTACCACATGGTACCAAACAGATGGAGACTGTTCAGGCAGAAGCTGGGTAGGGCAAAGATATACTCCACAATTTTGTGTTTGTGAAGAGAAACAATTGGGCGGGCTTCCTTTGCTTCCTTTTCTGATATTTGGATTCTGAACTAGGAAGGGGAAAATATTACCCTGAATTAATTGCTGTCACTTCTATTGATCTGGATTCTATTAAATGAGAACACATTTGCAATTAATCCATAGGGGAAGAGCAACCCAAGTAAATCAGCTAACACTGGAAATTAAACAATATATTAAATCATTTTATTCTTTTATTTCAGAAATGAAAAATTAATAACATTGCACACTTAATCTCTTCCTGTAATTTTCTTCCCGTATCTTGAGTCCATTCCTTTATTTTAGTAAATATTTGTAACACAATAGCAGGCACTAATTTAGGAACTGGAGATAGTGTTAGAAATCAAATGTAGAAACCCGATCCTCATGCCACTTCCATTCTAGTAGATAGAAGATAAAAATAGAAATAAACAAAATATATTTCTAAATAATGGAAGATGCTAAGTGCTATGGAATAAATAATAAAGAATAATAAATAATGCAGGTTAAGAGAGAAGAGACTAACTAAAAAAGCAGAAGAAAGCTCATTGCTTTACAGAAGAAAATTATAGAAGCTGTCTCCAACATGGTCACACTTGGACATGAGTAAGATCTCTGCACAGATGAAGAGAGAAAATGTAAAAGTCCTGAGGTGAGCTCATGCAGGAGTACATTGCACCCATGAGAAATAGCAAAGGGCCATTGCAACGGATGAAAGCTGAGAAAGCAGGAAAATGGAGAGAACGCAGAAAAGGAAACTACTTAACAGAGCATGTGGGAACTTTTAGGCATGTATAAAGACTTAGATTCTACTCTTCATGAGAAAGGAAAATACATAGAGTACTAAAAAGTAGAGAAAGGACATCATTTGACTTATATTTTAAAGGGGTCACTCTGGATACTTGTTTGAGTTCTGTAGAAAGACAATGGTTGCTTTAAACCTTTCTGAAGAGTATAGTAATAAACAATATGTGAGATCATGGTGCCTTAACCCAAGATGTGGAAGATAATTGTGGTCCACAGTTATATTCTAGATATAAGTTAAAAAACCTATACCCCAAAGCCTTGGGGATGTATGTATTATGGGTGTAATATATTCAAAAGGTTTAAAATAATGGTATTTAAAATTAGAGGCTGGTACTTCTAGAGCAGTGTAATACAGACATCTGAAAATTGTCCATTTCACAGAGGCAAAAAGAATACTGTCAAAATTGTCAGAATAAAGCTTTTCAGAACTATGGAAATTAAGCAAAAACTTAGAGTCATCTAAGGAGAATTTATTTAAGAAAGGTGACTGAATCTTGGTAAAACTGTAAACTTTTTGGTATTTACTTTTGCCTTATTCTCATTACCCTTCTCCAATTCCATGGCAGACTTGAAAAATAACAGTCTACAATCGCATTTATAACTAGCAGGCTGGTAGCAACCTGTGGCAGAAGAACAGGGTTAGACCTCCCTCAAAGCCCCAATCTCAGAGAATTGTCATAAATGAACTGTTGTGATTTCTTGGAAGAATCCAAGCACAAGGCAGTTCTGATTCATGGCTTGATTCATTTGTATGATCTGAAGTATGGCTTGCCTAGGTTTTTTTATTTTTTATTTTTTTTATTGTTGTGGTTTGTTTGCTTGTTTTTCCTTTTCCCTGGAGGATATTTGGAAACAACTAGAGGCAACTGACAAACTTTGCAACAACAGGAGCCTGTAAATTATTGTGAGGGCAAATAATGAACTAACCAAAAAGCTTAAAGCAAAAATGTCTAAAATGATATATCTATATGTTTACAGAAACTCTGGAAAGCTCTGGCATTTTCCTTAAATAAACAAGGTGAAGTGCATATGTAGGGATGTGCATGTGCTCAGGAAGGTGTGAGAAAGTCCCAAAATCTCACCTCTGGCTGACTATGAGGCTCTAAGCAGAAGAAAAGAGAAAATTAAGGCAAAGTTGTCAACTGTCTGGCTGAGGATTAAATGAGAGCCCCCAAATGCACATAGTGTCCATCAGCAAAAACTGCGACATTACATCGTTCTAGTCATTTAATAAATTCAATCATAAAATTACAAATAAAACAAGAGCAAAAAATACAGTGGACACATGAGACACACAAAACAAATACAGACTTTACAGAGTTAAGTTAAAAAAAAAAAAAAAAGCAAAAACAGCATAACCAAGCCAAAACAAAAGCAAACCCTGGAAGGCAGAAGATTAATTTCCAGAGTTGTCATATTTTTTTTATATAATGGCAAGTATTCAACAAAAAGTTAGAATCAAGAAGCAAATATATATAGGAGAAAAATGCAATCAATTGAAACTCTCCCTGAGGAAGCCCAGGTATTGAATTTACTAGACAAAGACCTTGAATCCACTTGCAGAAATACAGTAAATAACTAAAAGAAACAATATATAAAGCAATAAGAGAGAGTGTGAAAATGACATCCTACCAATAAAAAAGATCAATAAAGTAATATACATTTTAAAAAATTGAAATTCTGGATTGAAAATGCAATAATTCAACAAGAGGAATTTAAGAGAGATTTGAGGTGGCAGAAGAAATAAACAGCAAACATGAAAACAGGTCAATTGTGAAACAAATTACAGAAAAGCAAATTTAAATCTCACTTTGTCAGTAATTACACTAAGTATAAATGAACTAAACATTCCAATTAAAAAACTGAGATTAAGATGATGGAATAAACTAAAATAAGTAAGCGATTAAATTGATAAAACAAAATTTCTTACAAGAAAATATCTACATCTAAAAAGCTTCCATAGTGAACTTTATTGTGACTTTAAATAAGCATTAACATCAATATTTTACAAACACTTCCAAAGATTAGGAGAGAGAAACAAATCCCAAATAATTTTATAAGTTTAGTAGTACTCATACTAAAAGTATGTAAAAATACCTCAAGAAAAGAAAGCTATGCAACATATTAATTTTTTATGAACACAGACACAATTTTTTTTCACAAAACTTTAGCAAACAAAATATAGCAAAATGTAAAAATAGTTAAACACTATGATTAAATGAAATTTATTCCAGGAATGCAAGATTGATGTAATGTGTAAATATTAGTCAATGTAATAACCATATTAATAGAATAAATGACAAAAATCATGTGATCATTGCAATAGATGCAGATAAAGCATTAAAAAATCTAACATCCTTCATTAAAAAAACATTTCATAGAAAATAGGAAGGAACTTTCATAATCTAATAAAGGGTATTTAATAAAATTAATACCTAACATATTTAATGGTTAAAGACTGAATACTTTTCCTCTAAAACCATGAATAAGACAAGGATGTCCACAGACACCACTTTTATTCCACATTGTACTGGGGGTTTTGCAAGGAAAATTCGTCAACAAAAGAAAGAAACCTAGTTTGGGAAAAAGGAAGTAAAATTGTTTCATTTCCAGAAGACATAATCTTGTGTCTAAACATTTCTAAGAGCTTCTCTCACACACTTACATATAAGTCTGTTAGCACTTTACAATCACATTGTAAGTTTGAAGATAAACATACAAAAATCAATCGTGTTTTATTTACTTGCAATAAACAACCTGAATTAAAGAAAACAAATTCACTTACAATGCAACAAAAAATACAAAATAGTTATGGTTAAATCTAACAAAGAACTGTAAGACTTCTTTATTGAAACCTCAACAAAATCACTGAAAAAAAACGAGTAAAATTATCTAAATAAATGGAAATGTATCCCTATAGATTACAATAAATAATATTGTTAAGATAGCAAGACTCCCCAGATTGATCTTCAGATTCAGTGTAGTCCCTATCAAAATATCATCAGGTGTTTTTGAATAAATTGACAATCTGAGCTTAAAATTTATATGGAAATATACAGAATCCAGAAGCTAACATGGCTTTGAGAAAGTTGAACAAAGCTGGGGACTCACCATGTATGATTTCAAAACTTAATGAAAAAATAGAAATCAAGATTGTGTGGTACTTGCATAAGAATCGATATATAGTTCAGTGGAATAGAATGGAGAACCTAGAAATAAACCCTCTTCTTTATGTTCAGTTTATTTTTGACAAAGGTGCCGAGGCAACTCAATAGAGAAAATGTGTCTTTTCAATAAATGATGATGACACAATTGGATATCTACATGCAAGAATGAATTTAAACATTTTTTTCACACCATAAATAAAATTTACCTAAAATGAGTCAAAGGCCTACATATAGGAGTGAAAACGATAAAACTCTTAGAAGAAAATACTTGTAAACCTTTGGGATCTTTAAAGCACAAGCAATGACAACAACTTGGATACACTGAACATCATCAAACTTAGAAAAATGTGTGTTTTAATTAACACTAAAGTAAGGCAAAAAGAAAACTCAAAGACTGGCAGAATATATTTGCAAATTATATATCTGATAATCATCTAGAATTCTAAGTATGCATAGAACTCTTGTAACTCAACAATAAAAAGATAAATAAACCAACAAAAATGGGCAAAGGGTTTGAATACATATTTCTCCAAAGAAGATATGCAAATAAACAATAATTACATTTTAAAATATTTGCATCATTAATCATCATGGAAATGCAAATTAAAACCACAAAAAGATATCACTTTACTCCCATTTGAATGGCTATACTTTAAAAAATAACAAGTGTTAGTAAGGATGCTGATAAATTGGAGCCCTCATACATTGTTGGTGTGAGTATACAACGATGCAAATGCTTTGGAAAACAGTTTGCTAGTTCTTCAAAAGGAAAATATAAAACTTCCACGTGAACTAGCAATTTTACTCATAAATACACTCATGTGACCTGTAATGACATTTTGGTAAGAAAATACCACATATATGACAGTGGTCATATGGATTCTAACACCATATTTTTATTGTACTTTTTATGTTTAAATAACTGTACCATCATGTGACAGTTGCCTCTAGTATTCAGTATTCATTTTGTACAGCTTTGTAGCCTAGAAGCTATAGGTTTTACCATGGAGCCTAGGTGTATACCATCTCAGCTTGTGTAAGTACATTCTATGGTATTTGCACAAGGACAAAATTGCATGACAACTTATGTCTCAGAACTTATCTCTATCAGTAAGTGATGCATGACTGTATGTATATTCCCAAGAGAAATGAAAATATATAGCACAAAAACTTATAGACAAATATTTATAGAATCATTATTCATAGTAACTGATAAGAGTGGAAACAATCCCTATGTCTATAAACGTATAAGTCAGTAATCAAAATGTAATATATTTATACACAGGAATATATTCAGCAGGGAATAGATGACATTCTCAAATTAGGAAAATTCAGGAAGCACTTAACCATAGCAGTGTGGGGCAAGAAAAATCATGCTGAGGCAAGCGAAAATAGAGCATTTCTGGCAGAGGAGATGGTGGCTCACTGGTCCCATAAGTCTTAAAACACTAAGAATAACACAGAATGAAGACAGCATAAGGCACCAGTAAGAAAATATAGGGAGGTAAGGCTGAAAATGTTGGGAAGAAACAAAATACGAAAAAATCATTTTTTAAAAAACAATGTATGGTAATGTGCTACATAAATGGATTAAGATTTCTCTTAAGGGATGCTAAAAATTTGAGAATTTTTGAGTTGTGTGATCTCTGAGGGAGTTGTATTTTAATTTTATGCTAACAGCATGTACATGCTATTGGGTCACTGAATTTAATAAGTGCCTGCATATTCCTCTAAAAGAAGTTGAACCTTTTTTCCTTCTGAGTTAAGTACCAGAACATTATAAGCCTGAGGTCTGTTTTTTTTTCTTTTTCTTCTAAACAATTGTTCTTTTTCCTTTAATTCTCTTTTTTGAATCTCTTCTGGGCTAAATGATGCTACTGGATCTGTCATAGGTGCCTATAATGCTTCCAAAATATGTCCCTACTTATGGATAAAAGAGTGACCTCCATCACCATGAGACAAATGGGAGATTTGTTGGCAGAAATCTCAGAAGGCGATGCAGTGATAACTTTTGCATCACAATCAGCTCATCTTTAACTGTGTGCCCAGTATATGAGGGTGGATGTGTTACCATGACTGGTGTGATGATAGCTGCTGGTAGAGATGACAGTGGATGGGTAAGTGATCGTTATCTGATTGCAGTCAATCTCATCAAAGATTGGGTAGCTCCTTGAATGATTCAGACTGTCCGATCGGCAGCAGTGATTTATTTCCACAGTTCTTGGCTCCAAAGAGGAATCTTTAACATGCCAGGCTACAGTCTTCCAGGCTACAGGCTTCAGTGGCAGTTTATATGACTAGGTCATTGGCAACAAGCCAAGGATTAGTAAACTGTGTCTGGTCCTTAGGAATATCGTCCAAGGCAAGGTTCATGACTTTCAGTTTAGCCCATTGTGTTGACTGTCCCTTACTAGGGTGATTCTTCCAAAATTGCTGTTGCCCCATGCCAAGTGCTTTCAATTCCTCTCCTGCTCCTTTCTGGTAGTTCTTCCTCTGGCCTTGGTCGTTTTCTCACATGCATGCTCAGCTGAAGACTTAAGTTAGTCCTCTGCATGTCTCCAGAGCTCTGTCTTCCTTGAACTCTGAACTCTTTCCCCCCGCTGCAATGAGGTCACTGAGGTCTGCTTAGATTTCTGACTTTGTGATAAGGCCTGTCTTCATCCAGTAAGCTGAGGGACATCATAGGACACATCTAGTTTTCTCCTCTTCTTAGTGATCACTGTCCTGTGCTGGCTGGCTATCCAATGTTTGAAACTGTCACTGAATACATTTTATGCAGTTTATAGTTTTCTAGGATGGGAGGGTACATCTGGCTCCCTGACTCCATCCTGAACAAAAGTGGAGCTCTGTAGTGTCTTTTGTGGTCAGGGCAAAATGAAGGGGCTTTTCCTTTGAGGTGCCTTACTCTATGAAAAAAAATAGAGGCCAGAGTGGTTAGGGGATGAAAAAATTAGACAACTTAGAATATAACCAGAAATAAAACTTTTCAAGGGCTTGGTGTGTTATTTGTCCTATTTTTATGAGGATCCTAATATAGATTGCAGAGTCTTAGCACTAATTCACAAAAGGATAAGCCAGAGAGAAACACCTAAGCTTTTTTGCATGGGGGTGGAGAGCCTCACCCATGGCATTGCAGGGTGGTCCTGGAAGTATGAGCTTAATGACTTCTTCTCCATCCTGCTTCGTACACTCTTTCCTTGGCAAGCAGGCTCTTTGCAGTGAGGCTGATGAATTACAACATGGGCAGGGAGCAGTCTCAGCATCACAGCACCAGTTTGACAAGCCACAGACTGAAGATAAATGACGAGCGAATACATCCAATTCATTCATTGGCTTTTCCAATATGACTTCTAGCCAAGATTCCTTACAGGACAAAGGCCAAGCCAAAATAGACACCAGTAACGCAGTAACCTTCTCTTCCTCACTACTGTCTCTTCTCTCCTGGCATGGATATGTTTTAAAATAGCCACATGTATAAATGCAGATCTTGTCTCTGTACAGACTTGAAAGTTCATCTGTTCAGCATCTCTTCCTGCTTTTCAGAACTCTGTTCCCAATGATGAGTCCTGAAACATATGTTTTGCTATATTTCCAAATAACGATGTCTGATGGCCAGTTTTTGTCGTTATCTTCTTATGCATACAGTAAATATTACTCACCCTTTGACCAAGTTTTCATTCTCAGTAGTACGGTAGAATTCTGTAAGAGGTCACTCTCTTTTTAAAGTTCCTAGTGTGTGAGATGGGAAGAAAAGATAGCTACTTTGTAGCCATTAAAGGAATTTTTACTCTGTGGCAGGCCCTGCACTCATTCAACAACCTTGTCATATAGATATTACTATTCTGAATCAACAGATGAAGAAATACAGACTCAGAAAAACCAAAACGTGTGCTAAGTTTCTTTCAGTTCCCCAGATTAACAAGTCTTTCCCTTATATTATTCTATTTTACAAATTTATTTTGCAAGACCAAGCAGAGAATGGGCTGTTCTTTTATTTTAATACATATTTATTTAAACAGTAATATACACATCTCTTTGTTATAAGATTTATGAGCAATTCAGAAATATAAAAAGTGGCTAAATGCCACTATATCTGTTCAAATCCCATTCTCCTCTTTGTAACCAATATTAACAATTTTAAGTCTTGTATTACTTACATAAAATATATTTAAATCCACATATTTACAACTTGGTACCTTTTGTATATGACATTATATTGTGTGTTATGATGTGTAATTTGGTGACTTGCTTATTTAAAACTAACTCTTTGATTTTTTTTTCCACGTCAAACATAATATGCTGAATTTTTAAATTGCTTCATGGCATCATATTGTATGCTGGAGTTTAATTTTCTAAAGTTATATTTCCATTGTTGGAGATATAAAATAGCTGTAATTTAGATATTATAAATAACACAGCAGCCAACACCCATATAGAAGCATCTTTTTTTTACATGTGCGAATGTATTATTCATTTTTCTCTCTCTAGTCGGCACTTCTCATCTTTCAATTTAAGACACTTTAATTTAATTAACAAATGCACCATCCAGTAGCTCTGCCAGGTTTATCTCAATCTTGCTAAGGAGTTTGCATGATCCCTTCCTCATTCTGACAGTTTTGTGCTGACTGATATTGCCAGTCAGACATAAAAATCCCTGATTCACAGCCGCTCAGCTCTTACGAATATTGGGTGCTCCAGTGCTCACATTGTCAGAGCAGGTCTACAGAATTATAGAAATGAGAGATTGGAATGACCTACAGGGTCAGCTGTTCTATACACCTGCCAGCACAAGATTGTTTCTTACAATATACATTATTAATGGGATGAACTGGAATATATTCTTTAGAATCAATCCTTTCATCAGAGGAAAAAAAAGTAAGAGGTCTTCAGTAAGAACTCCTATCCAAATGAATGTTTTCAAAGTCATGTAAAGAATGAGGACATGGCCTTATTACAATCCTAACAGGATCATGTCTGGCCAAGTCATTTTGTTTCACTTCAGATATTCTAAATCAGTGGAATTTCTACCATTCTCTTAGGACACTAGCCCATTATTTTAGACTGATTACCAACAGGAAGGATAAACTACCTCTAAAGTAAATTTTCTAATGTTCCGGACTTTTAACTGGGGAAGGTTTGATAACAGAAGGAATAGGCCATATTCTGATTTGAGAAATAATGACTTAAATTAAGAATAGTATCAAGATAAGGATGTGCCTCAACCCTCATACAAGTATAAATTTTGGTAATAGGTACATTTTGTAAAAAGTAAATGAGGCAATAAATATTCAGTTTCTAGCATAGGCATAGTGCCTAGAACACACTTAAACAAATGTCTGTCACTCTCTCATTTTTTCCATAACACTGATGTAGGAAATCTCAGATCTTTAGGAGAAAGTAAAACGATATATTGTGATCTTTTTCATCCTCTGTCTGTAAACCACCCTACTCCACCTATTAAATAAAATACCTGTGAATTAAAGTATTCTGGTAGATAATGTTACAATTTTGACTTTTGACGTAGGACAACAGACAAAGTCTTTTTTTCATGAAAGATCGCATCCTGAGGTTTATTCCTGTATGTGTTCTACATATAGATAACTGCATTTATGACTTTCCCTATAGTCTTCAGCCCTTTTGAAGGAAAGATATTTGTCCTACTAATATTTGCAATTTTAGGACTTGCTATAACAGCAAGTAAACCAGAGACAACACACCAAAGTGTATTGCTTCCATAAGTTGAATATTACTCGATTATCATCATCACTATGGTATTTTATAGATACAAAAGAAGCATCAATTGATATAGTTAACTCTTACTTTTATAAATAAAAGAGTAAGTACCTGGAAAGAAAATTTATAAACCAGATTGGACTCCTAGACAAATACTGTATTTATTGTAAGTTTGAGAAAATTATTAAAGAATGATGTGTAGAAAGTTAAAAGCCCTGTCATGATATCCCCATTTAATAATCCTTTAATTTTTAGCAAAGTATGCATGGCCATTATTGTGTCACTGGAAGGTATTCCAATCCAGTGCTACTTACACTTCATCAGGTATTAATATTTCATGTTCCTAGTAATGGATGGTCGATCCCATGAAGTCTTCATGTCTTTCTCCTTTCTGTTTTGAGATGCTCTATTATTTAGTCCTCTGGTTTCATTTTCTGGTTTCATCACAAGATGGTGCCAGTGTGTCTCTGTCACCACAGAATAAGCGTTAACAGATGATCTGCTTGTACTTTCATTGGAGGTTGGAGACAAGCATAGTAAATCCCAAGGATCCTCACATTTTCTTCTTTCTTCTGCAACATTCCAGTATCCTCTTTCAAACAATTGGTGAATGTATCTCCCAAAGTTGTTTCAAAGTTTATATATGTCTGTATCTAGGAAAGTTCCATGCCCATAGATAACTCATATATGTCTTTTGCTGATTTCACTCGAGCTTCTTCCATTGACAGAAAAACACACACAATATGCACACACATTTAGAGTTAGAGCCATTACTCTTGATCTGGTCCATGGATGGAAATTCTTCTACCATGGATTTCTCTATATTA
This sequence comes from Tarsius wallacei, assembly GCA_963574415.1. Lineage (NCBI taxonomy): Eukaryota > Metazoa > Chordata > Mammalia > Primates > Tarsiidae > Tarsius > Tarsius wallacei. The sequence goes on along the minus strand of CAUYQG010233854.1, from coordinate 18,091 downwards.
CATATAAATCTCAGTTCATAAGCTCATCTCATAATTTCCACAGCCTTGTAGAAAATTGAATTTCAGGCACATTTGTTGTTTGTCTCACCAACTTTGCTTTTCTGGAGTCTTAAACCACACTAAATATTAGGGAGGACTTACGGGTCATTGATGACATTTTCTTTGAGAATTCCATTATCCAGCTAGCAACGCCAATTGCCTGCTTCTTCTGTGTCTGCCTTATGCGTGGGGATGACTGTAGTGGCTGGACACGCTGGACCAGTTCAGACTGCTCAATGTAACACGTGGTCATTACTACTGAGGCTCCACCAAATCCTAGCAGATGCTGTCGAATGACATCCAAACACAGGCACACACAGGCACAGGCACACAAATGCACACGTCTCCCAGCCTGGAGGAATTTGTTTCAGTCTACAGATACACCATGTTTCCTACAGTCCTATTCTCTTCAATGGGCTTAGACATTTGGAAATAAGTCAAAAAGTCCCAAAACAAACTTCACCTGAGAAAAGAAAGTACACTGTGCTACCTGCTTCAACGGGCAAAGGAAAAGGAAGAGCATGGAAGAATATAACAATATGCAATAAAAAATCACAAGTCTCAGAAAATTATCTTGATAAATATATGCAGAAATTCATGCAATTGCTACGAACACCACACACCACACTGTTTTTCATGGTACAATTGGCCTTCTAATTCAACCAGCCACAGATTGAAACTGTTTCTTAAAAACACAGTAAAAAATAACAATACTAAGAAAACAACACATTTAACAACAATACTGTATAATAACTATCTACATAACTTTTACATTAGAGATGATTTAATGTATATGAAAGACTATAGGTAGATGGTATGCAAATACGACATTATTTTGTATAAGAGATGTAAACACCTGTAGATTTCGTATCTAGTGGGTTTCTGGAACCAATGCCCCATAGATACCGGGAAACAACTCTATTAATATATGCAGGAAGCTGTGCCAAATTTTGCTAGAACAAAAAAGAAACTGAACCAATGTCTGAAAATGGGAAGGCTCAGTAACTAGCAAATGTCCCTGAATCAGTGAATCAGTTAATTAATTTATGGCTTATGAATAAATTAATTATATAATACCTTAATCTCCAAATAATTTAATTCAGCCCTAAATTATTAAGCTACAGTGAAACATGCATAATTTTCCACCATTAATCTGTCATTTCTTGGTTAGTCTATGATGAGTTTGCATCTTGAGTTAGGATACGGTTGGATGCGTACAAAAACTACAGTAATTCCTTGACGTAACACATTTCAGTGTTCAATTTTTTTCACTTATGTATATATTGTCTTAAATGAACTATTTGTATTTGTTATTTACTCCATCATTTATTAGTATAATAGGCCATTTGCTAATGAAGCACCTCCCAGATAGTTTTATGCAGAAGTGCTGCTTACAAGCAACCTTGATTAATTCAAGAAGCTACAGTCATAAATATTTTTAGAAAAACTTTTTTTAGCAGATTCTGCCAATGCTTCCCCCACTACCTGTTTTAGTGAATTTTACCCACATTGAAAACAAAACAAGAAAACTACCCTTTGCCAGTGGACTTAGGGTCCACTGACTTAATGAAACATTTAATCACTGAAATCTTTTTAAATGTCCAAACCTCAGCAACCAAATCATTTTATGGCCCAGAGCATGCCAGAATAGAAAAAAAGCGGGGGGGGGAGTCTATGTAGTATGCCCTTAAGGTGAACACTGAAATACTTAGGACATCCATAATCCCTGTAACAAAGCTACTTCCTAGAGCACAAGAAACACACACACACACACACACACACACACACACACACACACACACACATACACACACATACATTTTTTTCTCTCAGCCTCTAGTATCTGCATGATAATCACATCAACTTCAGTGACAGAGCTGTCTTCTTCCCTGTCTCTTACTCTTCACTTCTCAATATTGATGCATTGCTTGTTTTTTTTCCCCTAGGTTTTAAGTTCTATATAATGCCTAATTTTTCAGCATGTTCTAGTTTCTTAAACTTATTATCCTATCTTAGTTTAAATAGTTTCTTCCTAATCTCCTTATCTTCCCCCAAATGCTAAATAATTGAGTTTGTTTTATCCATATTTTTTTCTCTTGCCACTGCATTCTATTTCATCTTGAATACTTATTTCATTAACTTTGATGCCCATTTAAAAAAATGATCTTTAGTATTATACAGAGAACGGGGGGTGGGGGTGAGCCCTATCTTTTATGCAATCATTCATTTGTTCTTTTATTCATGGAACATTTATTTAATACCTATTACAAGCAAGACCTTGCGTACAAAGAAAGACATGAGATTCATTCCCTGAACTCCATGAACTGATAGAAACTGAATAAATTAAGTGTCAATTTTGGGAGGATATTAAAGGTCATTGAGGGCAGTAGCTCCATGGATAGGCTATAGCAGAGTCATCTCTGATCCCTCAAAAGTGCAGAGTCATGGATCGCAGCATCCCTCAGACACTCAATAAGTTTTAAATTGATTTGGGAATTTATGTATTTATTAGGCATCTTAGCTGACTATGGAATGTTGGAATAACAATGAAGAACAACTCAGAACCATGAAGGTATTCTAACCTCAAAACTATTTGCTAAATTTTTTTTCTTATTTTTTTTTATTTTAAAGATGTGGGGTACAATTCAGGATTTTATTTTAAAGATGTGGGTACAGTTAAAGTTTGGACCTCACACACTCTAGACCCCACATCACCTGGTTTGAGATCAGGTATCCTTATTAATGAAGTGTGGCTCCCCTCCCTTGGTGGTTTCCCACTATTGTCAAACCCTTTCGTGTAGTATTATGATAATTGTTCAGGGTCCTCTTATAAGTGAAAACATGTAGCACTCAGTTCTTTGTTTCTGTGATAGATCACTGAGTATTATAGACTACTAAGTACATAAGTTGCTCGGAAGTTCATAATTTTGCTCTTCTTTCTGACTGCATAATATTCCATTATGTATATGTACCACTTTTTAAAAAAATCCAGTCCATTTCAATTGGCAGCACGGTTGGTTCTATGTTTTTGCTACTGTGAATAGTGCTGCAATAAACATGCGTGTGCAGGTATCTTTTTAAAAAAATTTTATTTTAAAGATGTGGGGTACAATTTCAGCGTTACATGTAGAAATGGTCGTTTTACAGGTAATTTTGGGGCCTCACTTTGGTCCCCACTTCACCTGGTTTGAGATCAGGTACTCTAACTGATGAAGTGTGTCCCCCTCCCCCAGGGCATTTTCCCACTACTGCCAATCCCTTTCTTGTAGTATTGTATGTATTACACAGCAGAGGGAACTCAAGAATCATTCCAACATTCCAAAATACATATATTTTAGAATATGTGTGTAATCTTCAGATTTCGTATATCAAAATGTCTAATCCTGAGACAGAAAATTCTAGCTATGGACAGCTCTGACCATAATAAATTTTTGGTTTGAAAAAAAAATGGTTATGTAGCTTCCACTAGTTTATTCTTTTTGTTTTTGTTTCTCTGTTTTCTGTACAGAATTGAAACTTTGAAACTTGGGGCACAAACCACACACACACACACACACACACACACACACACACACCACACACACACATACACATACACACACACACACACAAAGGATTCTGGTATCTTTCCCTCAGTCCTTTATGATTAAAATACAATGTTACATTAAGACAAGACAAATAACATAAACATGCAGAAAGTAAATTAATTTTCTTTATATTTTATAATTATACTTAATATTTTTACTCAAGCTGAATGAACGTTTTTTAAAATCACCTTCTCTTCCTAGTAGTACACATGCTACATTCTTATGCTGACTGATGGTTATCCAGCAACTATTGCCATTTTTGTATAATACTACAGGAATAAAATGTATTACTATTCCCCAGGCCTGCATTAAATGTTTTCTATTATCACATCTTATTCAACCACACATTATTTCTATTTTATTCCCATCATATAAACTACCTTATTCAAAGCATATACTTCTTGTAATTCATTCTGTCAATTTCTAAGAATAGTAAAACTTTCATTTGTTTTTGTTTTATAGAACCTTAATGCATAGTCATATGTGTAAGTAAGAAGATCTGCATTGGAGAGTAACTTCTGTGTTAAGCTGGAACTCCCCTGGTCTTCCCTGGTAATATCCAATCAATCATTCAACTTGTTCTGAGCTCTCGTGAGTCATGGAGCTGTGTGTGGAGTCATGGGTTCACTGAAATTCTGTGCTTATGTTCCATAATCCCGGCCTATGCCTGACTACCTGGGGAGCTGAGAGTTGTGAGGCCGTGCTTTCCATTCGAACCAGATCTTGATTTAGACATGCGAAGAAGATAACAGCATTCCAACAGACTTAGAGGCCCAAGAAGCCTTGATGCTCATACCCTTCCTAACTTACTTATATCCTTATATTAGCCACACACTGGTGCTGAAAATGATAGCTCATGAAGAAAAGGAAAAGTCGAGAAATCCACAGTTTCATTGCTTTTCCGTTCTTTTTTACTCTTAGAATGCATGTGTATCAGAAGTGAAATTAAAAAGCTTTTTATAGCATTTTTAGCATTCTGGTAAAAATGAAATACACACACTTGTACAAGCTAAAAAATGCTTGTGATTCTGCATATAAGTAAAATGATTTTATGTTTATACTTAAAACTGGCTTTATGCAATATGAAGATAATAAAATTCATGCTACACATTAAAACTGTTAATATGTGTTTCTTGGAATGACTATTTGTCATAACATTTTTAACGTGGAGATCATTTTTATTTTAGTTTCAATTTTTAATTTGAATTTGGAGATAATTATAGATTCACATGCATTTGTAAGAAATAATGCCGAGATCCTGTGTACTTTTAACTCTTTCTCCAATGATAATATTTTGCAAAATCATAGTACAATATCACAATTAGGATGTTGGCATTGATACAGTCAAGACATAGAGCTTTTCTCTCTGAGGTGTGCTATCAAGAATTTAATTTCACGCCGGGTGCGGTGGCTTAAGACTGTAACCCCGGCACTTTGGGAGGCCAAGCCGAGAGAATTGCCTGAGCTCAGGGGTTCGAGATCAGCCTGGGCAACTTGGTGAGACCTCGTCACTACGATATATCAAAAAACAAGCCAGGCGTGGTAGTGCGTGCCTATAGTTCCAGCTACTTGGAAGGCTGAGGTGGAAGGATTGCCTGAGTCCAGCAGGTCAAGGCTGTGGTGGCCATGAGGATGCTACTGCACTCCAATCTGAGCAACTGAGTGAAATTCTGACTCAAAAAAAAAAAAAGAATTTAATTTCTTTAATACCTATAGAGCTGCTCAAGTACTCCATTTTGTATCAAGTGAATTGTAGTTTGTGGTTTTTGTTTTTGTTTTGTTTTGTTTTGTTTTTTGAGAAAGTGACCATTTGAGAAAATTAGTTATACTAATTGAAGTTATATTGTCACATCCAGCTAATTTGGAGTCAAGAAACCCAGTCTAGAAGGACCATGAAGCATACAATTGCTTGCTGAGAGATTACACTGCAAGCAACTGCTGAGATGACCTGGTAATAGCCTTTGTACTAGTTTTACCTAGCAGTTGCTGAAATAAATGAACAACCTTTACTCTAAGACTATTTTTATCTACTGTTGTCAATCACTGATCAGAGCTTGTCAGCTTCCGAAAGCTTCACTTGTGCCAATGGCCTTTCTTTCAAAATAGTAGGTAACATTTCACTTTCTAATAAAACCCTGAATCTTCTCTTTGTTTTTCAGACACAAAGAAGACCATCCCAGTCTGTGTGTGGACTCCAAATTTTTCCTGACTGAAATATTTTGTTTTCCCAAATAATTTTTTTGTTGTTGTATTTTTATTTGACTTTGACAGTTGTGAAATTTATGTGTAAAATTGTTTGTAGTATTCCCTTATTATCTTTTTGCTATCTTCAGAATCTGTAGTGATGTCCTATTTCATTCCTGATTTGATCATCTGGATTATGTTTTGACACCTTGGATCTTATTTTATTCTTCTGTTTTGGCTGGCTCGGATCTCTGTTGGCATCCAAGGACGCAGCTTCTCGTTACTGTTGAGTGGGCTAGGAGTTCTGGCTCTACACATGGTTTCCACTCACACCGAGGGGAGTACCATTTATAAACTGAAAAGTTTGGAAGTCTCAGCTCTGGACTTGGCCTTCTCTGATACTGCTCTAGTGGGTGTGGTTTGAGGCTCCTTGTCAGAAACTTGTGAGTATGGAATTCTAGGCTACTCACTGGGCCTTTGCTGGCGTGGGTGGGTTGGGGCCACAGTTATTTCTGTGATGTTAAGCTGATGTGGAATGGTTTTTTGTCTAAAATTAGCTGTTTTGCTTTTTTCCCTTTTCCTTGTCAACTGGCCAGAAAGGGCAGGGTGTGGGATGAAGCTTTCTTTTTCTCTTTTCATTTTCTCCCACTGGCATTTCTGAGTGACTGGATTCTTCAGTTCCAGGTCTAGGATGCGAGAGACAAAGAGAAAACAAAGAACATTCAACCCAACGTCTCAGGTCCTCTGATCCCTAGACAGCCAGTCTAATTTTCACAATCTGCCTAAATTGTTTTACATATGATGTATACAATTTCCACTTGTGCTGAGTGGAAGGGATAGTGAAATTTGTAGCTGCGCCATCTTCCCTGAAGCTGAAGTTCATGCTTGCATTTTATGATTAATATATAACAGTATAATAAATATTCTCAGGAAAAATTGTGTACGTCATAGCTTTAACCATTCAGTCATCTGCCACATACTGATGTTTCCATCATCTCATATACAACAATGGCTCCATATATAATAGCATATTTTGCTGTGCCTTTTCTATGTTTATACATGTTTAAATATACAAATACCAATGTGTTTCAATTTCCCACAGTATTCACTACAGCTGAATAGGTTTGTAGCCTTCCATCAATAGTTTAAACCATATAGCCTATGAGTGTAGTAAGTTATACTATCGAGTTTTGTGTAACGAATGCCTTATAATGTTCACACAACATAGAAATAATCTAACAACACATTTTTCAGGATATATCCCCACAGTTAAGTGGTTCTCAATTGCACCTTACTCTTTCTTTTGAAGTAAGTTATATATTTTCACTTTGTATTGGCTCCTAAAAATTACATAGCTGGTCTTGTCTGGGTTTTGGCATGGAAGGAGAGGATTTCTTTTTTTAAAAAAATTTTTCATTTTAAAGATGTGGGATAGAACTCAGGGTTAGGTATACAAATGTTCATTATGCAGGTACCCTTGTTGATGAGGAGAAGATTTCAGTTGTGTATTAAACATATCATTTTGTATTTGAAGTCTTGGGGCATTTTTTCTTTATTACTAATCTGATCGTGTCACTGTCTTCACTGGAATTATCCAGTGATTTTGATCACTGCAAATACAAAATATGAATTTTGTAACACAGCCTGTAGAGTTACATGATCAAGACTCTAGTTCCCTCTCTAGCCTTATTTTAGATTCCTTGCTTATTAATCTCTCCTCTTCAGTCATTAACTTGTCTTAGTTCTTCACATGGTCTCTATTGCTTTCACCCCAGGTTTTATGCATACTCTGCTAGAATACCTTTTTCATTTATTTATCTGTTTAATTCTTATTCATATCTCACTTGTCAGACCAAGGAATCTTTCTTCAGCAAAACCTTCCCAAGGGACCAAAATTAGATGAGGGCCCTATTATAACCACTTATATCATCTGTTTTTCATAGCATATGTCTATATATTTAATTAATCATGTGTTATCCTCTAGGCTATGAGATTTGGGAAGACCAAAGATACAAATTTTCTCTTTCTTTCTCATATCACTGTTCCTTCCAATATCTAGTCCCATCTCTGACAAAATGATAACTCATTAAACATGTTCACAACATTAAAGATATTTATGCCTAAACATTAAAATTACCCTTGAAGAGGTAAAAAATAATCTCAGAATTTGAATAATTCATTTATTTATTAAAATATTTTGTTGAGTACCCTATGTGTCAGGCAGATATTTACCTTTGTGTTAAAAGTTATACATGTGATGAAGAGAAACCTTATTTCTATCTTTGTAAGTCTTGTATCTTAGGGAGACAGAAAAATATAAATTACATATGAAATATGGCAAGTTCCAGAAAAAATATAAATAGGATAATAATATAGAGGATAATAGGGAAAGCTACCTGATCAAAAAAGTAGAAAAAAATATCTAGCCAGAGCAAAAAAGAAATGCAAAAGTTCTCGTTTTAATTTTCTGTTTGTTTGATTGCTGGTGCTGTCTTACTTCATTCAAGCAGTTAGGTAGATAGTGGTACCATCATCAGGCCTGGGAAGAGTGTGTTTAATCAGCTTATTTTGGAAGAGGAAATCAGACAAAGAAAAAATAAGATATTATAAATTTTTAATACCTTAAATTTGAGATACCTACTAGATATACCAGAAGATATGTGATGTTGAAAAATTTATGTATGTGACAGGATGTCAGTTTTTGTGGAATTTGAAAAAGCCTCATGGTTCTTGCCAAGGCTCCAAAAGAAACTAGACACACATTAAGTGTTCAATATTAAAATGATTTAAAAAGCTGAGAAGTTATTATTTGTGGTAGTTGACTGGAATATTTCTGGGGGAAAGAAGCACTTCAATCATTTATAACTATAGAAACTAAATCTCTTGGTCTTCTTTTTACATGAAAAATGGCATTCACCTCTAGAAAATATTTGGATAACTAAGACATAAATTTCATGATACCTTTCAAGGAAGCCGATAACCTATACAAAGGTAGTAGTTTCCCTAAAAAATAGTAGTTCACATATTACACACACACACACACACACACACACACACACACACACACACACACACATATATATACATTGTGTTTGTGTCACTAGATACCTGACTATTAACATTTATTGTTTGGAATTTTCAGTATTATAGAACATATTTTATTAAATTTAAAGACTGTGCCACCATTTGATAAAGATGAACTCATATAATTTTCCATATTTCCCCCATAGTGGACAACATTTAACTAAAATACTTACGATTTCGTCGAAGTTGTTCTGAATCAATTAAAAAAAAGAAACCACAAGATATAATATATGTATTTTTCCTTGGCTCATCTTTTGTGTTTTTTTTTTCCTTAATGACACTCAAGAATGTTCTTGTAAAATGGTTTTGAGGCCATTAATTCCATAATAAAAACTTTGTAAATATGCCATGCTCCACACCTACCTTTAGGGTTTTGTTCTTTATGATCAGTGGAAAACTACAGACCTACTATAGGGTACATCATATTTCTAACAAGTCATGTTATATGAGGCCAATCAGAGGTTTTATTTTTTATTTTTTGTCAGAAAGCAATATTTGTCTTTTAGATTGCAGAACCACCCACTATCTCAGCCTTGGTCAATGCCAAGGAAAAATTCTACTTACTCTTGTTATTCACTCGTAAATTCTTCATCAAGATAAAAAAGAATTCTCTCACAGATTGAAAAACCTCAGAAATTACATAGAAAAATGCATCAGTTAATAATTGCAACAATAATGTCATATATTAAATGATCTACACATTTCAGTGACACATTTCACTAAGTGCATTTCTCACCCATGGGTGTCCAAATCAGCTGGGGACCCACCTCTTCCCAAAGTGGGTCATCTCATTGACTCTTCTTTATGTTTCTCTTCCTCCTCCAGGTCTGGTGGGTTCCTGTCATGGGAACAGCAGAAACTGAGAGGACAAACCTCATCACTTAAGGACATTTCAAGTCTCTCAATGATAATCAATCCAATAGTCATTTCAATTGCAAATAATTTGCTAAGGAGGAACTTAAGCATGTTGCTCAGGACAATTTACCATAGCTTATGATTCCTGAAGATCTCCTGATGTATGCAATCCAGAGATTTTTCTTTATTGATCTCCTGTAGCAATCATTGAATAAACCACTTAATAAAAAAATGTTTTATGCACTTTCCTATAGGGGAGATTCTTTCTGTTGTGTAATTTTCTCTGAGGTTTGTAAGCATATGCTAGAAACTTTTCTCAATTTTTATTGCTTCTGTTCGATACAAAGCCTTAAAAAATAAATTAATATTGTCAATAATGAAAACTACACAAAGGATAAAAGGAGAATGGTTTTTGGAACGAGGCCGTTTTTAAATTAGAGTTCCTCTTACTAGTAGTGTATCATTCAAAATAGACTGCATAGTTTGCATCATCACCACCTATCATCATCTATCATCGGCTTTATGCCCAGTGAAGTCAACAAGGGGCCCTGATCTTTGTAGAATGGCAAAAGCTCCTTTTTGACACATGGTTTCACCATGGTAGAGAAAGAATACAAAACAACAACAACAACAAAAATGGCTCCCTGGCTACTAATCCATTCTCATACATACATACATACATACATACATAGGAAAACTCATACACATTACCTTTGCTATGTGTCCTTAGTGAAAGTAAGTTATACAACCACACCTAGCTTGCAAGGAGGTGGGTACTACAGCCCTACCACATTCAAAAAGGCAGTACCAGGAGGTGAGCATCAGTTTTGCTCCTGTTTTTTACAAGAAAATTCTTAAGGCTGTGAAACAACCGCTAAATTCTCACGAGAAAGTAGCCAAGTTGGAATTCAAATCATTGTTTCTAAGAAATGAGAAACCATGTATTTAAGTACAGCATTTCACTGCCTTTCCTTGGGAAGTGGGCTTTCTGCTGAAGAGCACATGATAGGGTGTGAATATTTATGTGTCCCCGAATCTCATATGTTGAAATCCTAACCCCCAAGTTGAAGGTAATTGAAGGTGGGGATCTTTGGGAAGTAATTAGGTTATGAGGGTAAAGCCTTTATAATTAGAATTGGTGCTATTATAAAGAGCAGAGTAGCTTTTTCTTTCTGTCATGTGAGGACACAACTATAAGATGCCATCTAAAAATCAAAGCGTGAGCCCTTATCAGGCAGTAAATCTGCTGGCACCTTGATCTTGAACTTCCCAGCCTCTGGACATCCAATAAATAAATTTCTGTCATTTATAAGCTTACCTGTTTATGGAATTTTTGAAGTAGTTGTCCAAATGGATTGAAATAGAAAGTGCTAACACATGTTATTTTTTGTTCTCCTTATCTCTTGTATCTTCTAATGGTTATAATGATGGTTAATAATATAGATATTAAATAGCAATAAAAATAAGAAGAAAAGCTGGTCTTCTTAGGCCAATATCTGTTCAGTTATACTTAAGCAAAAAGATTGGTAGACACTGAGAGAAATTTATTGCTAATAATGGGTATACTGTGGTCCATAGTCTAAGATATGCCTATTATCAGTGGAGATTTTAAATAAGCTTAAGAAACCATTGTATACTTCCAAAATATCATTTTTATGAGAAACGCAACATTTTAAAGAAACAGAATATTTTCATCCTCATAGTCAGGTCATTGTTTTACAGTTACCTGGTCCAAAATATAATCAGAAGACTTCTAAATGGACAAAAAAATTAAATAAGGGGAAACAGATAAATCAAATTGTCATGGCACCAAGATAATAATTACAGCTTACAAAATAAATGCTCCCACTTATGGATAAATGTATTCAAAGTCCAATGGGTACACAACCCTTTGTGATCTTGCACCATCACTAAATGCTTTGTTATCATTTGGCCAAGTTTCCCTCCCACAGAACGGAGAGGAACAGGCACTGCTGCCCCTGCCTCTGTGATCCTTCATTCCTATTTCAATGTCTGTACAGACATAGACTTTTCTTGAATGTGCTTTTAAGTTTATTCTAGCTACCAAGTCCTTAAGCCTCAGTTTTGTTCCTTAATACCACATTTCCTATATTTGCACCATTACACTTAATGTTGTTTTTATGTTTAATTTTAGAAGTAAATAGTTTTTAATTATTTCCAGGATATTTCAGGATAATCTCATGTACTATAAGAACAATGATGATGATACAGAACCAAATTTAAATATGACTCCAAAATTACTTTCAGGAGCATTCATTATCAATGAACAAAATATTGTGGTAATACTTGGGGCAAAACAATATTTTTCTCTCTAATTTTAAATGTACATTTTGTTTACTTTAAAATTGCCTGTATTTTACAAGATGGTTTCTCAAACTCAGTGAGGACATCATCATGCAAGCCGTATTTGTAAAAATACTTGACACGCAAGTAAGAAATAGGGAAAAGGAGAATGTTACAATACTGGAGAGAGAAAGAGACATAGCTTTTAGTATTTTCTAAATATTTGGCCTATCTTCTATCTGCATCCTGTGATATTCAAAAGCATTTCATATTTTTCTCATGTTGCTATATATGTTCTCTAACTCAAAGTAATTATAATAACACTTAAAAATATGTTAAATACTTGCTGATGTGAATACATGTCAAAACTATTCATTTTCCTTTAACTGGATATTAGGGAAACAAGAAACAGGGTGGATATTTCTTCTGAGTAATGTATGTATGTGTATGTGTGTGTATGAATTATATATATATTTACTCCATAAATATATATAATACATATATGTATATAATTAATTATAAATATAATATACATAATATATGCATATATAGTACATATGTGTATATATAAAAAGTATTTATATACATATACATACTTTATATATATATACACATATTATATAATATATACATATATATACATATATACATATACATGTGCGTATATATATACTTTTTTCACAAAATGCTTGTCTTTATTCCAGGAAATTCCTGCTTTTCAAAGGCAGCTTAAGAGAGCATTTTTCTCCTTTTGGTGTAATTTTCCATTTTAAGTCTAACTATTTTCTTCTCTTTGGGTGACATCACTGATTATTGTTACCTCCATTGGAAGAGAGCTACATCAATGCAAGAGGAAAACTAAGTTGTTTGAAAAGGAAAGGGTATAAGAGAAAGGTCTAATATTGTCTGACACACATTTCTTTTCATTTCCATTCCTGACTCTGAATTCCAAGTCCATCCAACCTTAGGATTAGAAATCTTGACAAACTGCTGGCAACAAAGGGAATTTTGGTTTTCTGTATACCATCCAACATGCCGTTCATTCTGCAAAACATCTTTCTTAGTCATAAGTCTAACGACATGTAACTCTCCTGTTTAGTAATATTCTGAAATGGTCTATATTGCCCCAGGATAAATAATAACTCCTATGTATTTCAGAAGCATATCAAATCTTTTTAATGTATACCTATCTTTTACATTTCAGTCATACAAAAATATTTTTATTTTCTGAAATTTGGCTTATTTTTCCCACCCTCAATTTTTGTACTTGATTTTCCCTCTTCCTAATTACATTTTCTCTTAGTTCTTTTCTTGGATCTTTCATAATCTGCCCTCTCTGCTCTAAGTATCATCTACAACAGTGAAAAGACCCCCAAAGTCTTTCTGTAAACTACCAAAGAACTCCATTCCAGGGCATAGCAGACAGGGTTACAGTAGCCTGCTTACCAAGTTTATCTCACTAGCCTTTAAACTTCACAAATGTAAGAATTGTATCTTATTTATTGTTCTATATATAAAACCTAGAACAGCGTACATAAATGATTTGATAAATACACGTATCTCAATAGTGCATTACGTTTGGGGAAAATTGTAATTTTTATTATTCACTCATACCAAAAATGTATTGTGTTTCAAATAGCTAAACATAAAAATAAAATTTAAAAAAGAAATTGCCTGAAATGTTTAGTTTGAGACAACAGAGCTGTCCTAAAGACCTATGTGGCCATGGCTACACCCATTTTTCTGCCTCTAAAAGCATTTTATTTGAGCAAACTTAGATAAAAAATACATAATAGACAAACTTTACATGAAAAATGTTCAAAATGCAGAAAAAAAAGGCTGAACTTTATATGTGAAAAGGACCATGGAGAAGGATGGGGAGGAATAGTTGGGATACATGTAGAAATTATAATATTTGAGCCCACTGAGAGCCTTTTGAATATGTGGACTGTCAACCTATCTACTTATGTCTGTGTAATCAAGTAATAGAAACAAATCACAGATGAGGTGAATCAGTCTAACTGAGTTTAATGGAGGATACACTTTTCATTAGAGCAGTCAATAATATCAATATTTGTTCAGATGAACTCCGTGTTGAGCTATAGCATTTAGCTCCATACAACTATGAATTCCTTAATTCTAATATTCACAGGCATGGTCTTCATTTAGATGTCTGGTTATCTTATATAAACTCTTGTGTGTGTGTGTGTGTGTGTGTGTGTGTGTGTGTGTGTGTGTGTGTGTTTGGGTGTGTGCACACACGTGTGAGCTCATGCTTAATCTGAGCTACTAATTTAAATAAACTCTTTTGATTGCCAAATCTCAAGTAAGAATGTTAGTACAAATCAGAGAAAAACGTTTTAATATTCAATACTAAATCCAGAGTTTTTTTCTAATATTTGATGCAAGAACTCTGTATGTGCATCCGTTTAACAGGGAGTGCATCAGACAAATGGCCCAGCTCATTGTTCTTGACCTTGTCATTGAAATTGAAATAAACTGTGCTCTTATTTAATTAAAAAGAAGTTAGAAAACAATAAAACACTAATTGCATTTCCAAATTACAATCATATTGATCATAAATAGTTACAGAGTTGATAGTCAAGAGTAAACAGAACCATATATCAGCACATGTATTTTATCACTGATTTCAAATTAGGATATCCAAAAAAGTAACAACTGAACAAGGACTACAAGTAGTCAGTCTCTCCAGTCTTACGTTCAGCCTCTTTTCTTTTCACTTATGTAGTCTTTTGGCTTCACTCATAACCTACCTGACAATAAATTTAATTTCCAATCACTTGCCCTGCTCCCATCTGCATTTTGTTTTTGCTTTTTAATTTTTCAAAAGTGCTATGATATTTATTTTATATAAAAAATGTTATACTATTTTTCTAATTTTATTCATAATAAACCAATTACACAATTTGTAGAAAATATTTTAATAAACAGGGAAGAAGAAAAATACATTATTCATGATGTCTTTCAGTCTTTTGTTTTAAATATGCATATTTTATGACAAAACTTTTTTTACCAGACTTTTAAAAATTAAGGCATGATATTTTGTCCTTTATTTTTACTATCTAAATTTACTTTTTAATTATTTTAATTGACACAATAATTATGCATATTTATGAGTTACAGTGTAGTATAATGTTTCTAAACTCATACATAATGTGTAATGATCAAATCAGGGTAATTAGCATATCTCTCATCTCAAATATTTATTATTTCTTTATGTTGGAAACAATCAAAATTCTCCTTCTAGCTATCTGAAAATATAGAGTAAATTACCGTTAACTACAGTCACCCTAGAATGTTGTGGAACAGTAGGACTTATTCTCTTATCTAGTTTTGTATTCCTTAATCATCATCACCCTATCTCCACTTCTTTCTACCCATTCCAGTCTGTAGTTATTATAATTCTACTCTCTACTTCTATTGGATTAATTTATCTTCCACATATAAATGAAAATATCTGGTATTTCTTTTTCTGTGTCTGTCTTATTTCACTTAACATGATATCCCTTGGCTCATCCTTTTCGCCACAAATGACACAATTTCATTCTTTGTGGCTGAATGGTAGTACATCATTGTGTATATACTCCACATTTTTTTGAATCCAGTTATCTGTTCATAGATACTTAGGTTGACTTGATATTTTGGTTATTGTGACTACTGCTGCAATAACCATAGGAGTACAAGTGTGTCTTAAACGTACTGATTTCATCTCTTTTGGATAAATACCCAGTAATGGGATTCTTGGGTAATATGGCAGTTTCATTTTTAGTTTTTTTTTTCATTGTTGTTGTTGAGTTGGAGTCTCACTCCGTCACCCAGTCTGGAGTGCAGTGGCACGCTCACAGCCACCGCAGCCTCGACTTGCTGGACTCCGGCGATCCTTTCACTTCAGCCTTCCAAGTAACTGGAACTACAGGCACGCATTACCACGCCTGGCTTATTTTTTGATTTATCCCAGAGATGAGATCTTGCCAAGTTGCCCAGGCTGTTCTCGAACCTGTGGGCTCAGGAATCCCCTCACTTTGGCCTCCCAAAGTGCTGGGATTACAGGCTTGAGCCACCGTGCCTGGCCTTTCTTACAAAAAGCACCATATTGTTTTCTATAATGGGTGTACTAATTTGCATTCCAACCAACCACATATAAGCATCCCCCTTTCTCTGCAACCTCACCAGTATTTGCTCCTGTCTTTTTTATAGTAGTTATTCTGACTAGGGTACGGTGACGTCTCATTGTGGCTTTGATTTGCATTTATTTGATGCTTAGTGATGATGAACATTTTCTGTGTATATCTTAGATATTTGTGTGTTCTCTTTTAAGAAATGTCTATTTAGGTAATTTGCTCATCTTTAAATCAAAATATTTGTTTATTACTGTTGTTCAAGATCATTGTATACTCTGAATATTAATTTCTCTCTGAAAAATAGTTTGCAAAGATTGCTCCCATTCTGTAGGTTGTCCCTTTGTTCTGTTGTTTTCTTTACAGTGCAGGTAGGTGCTTTTTGCTTTGATATGATACCATATCTCTATTTTTGCTTTTGTTGCCTGAAGCTTCATGGTCTTATCCTTAAAATATGTGCCTATGTGAACTTCCTGAAACATCTCCCCTGTGTCTTCTTCTATAGTTTCAGGTTGTATATTTAGGTTTTTAATCCATTTTGAATTGATTTTTGTACTTGGTAAAAGATAGAGGTCTAGTTTTATTTTCTACATATGAAAATCCATTTTTCTTCGCATAATTTATTGACAAGACTGTCCTCAATACACATGGTGAGCCCCTTCCAAAAGGAATTGATTCATAAAAAGTTATGTATTCCTACATATTTAAACTTCGATCACCTTCAAAGTACTCTCCATTTGATACACCTATTGAGACACTTTTACACTGTTCAAAATAGTTTTTGAACTGTCGATTTTGGTACCTTTTAGTGTTTCTACCATTTTTTGTTTCACTCTTCTATATAGAGAAAATGTTTCCCCTTGAGGATTTTTTTCATCTAGGGAAACAAAAAAATTTACTCAGGGAGAGATCATGTCGATAAGAATGGTGGGGGACAAGGACCATGCTGTTTTTCATCAAAGACTGCTGAACACTTGTTGTGGTGTGGGCAGGTGGACTCATAAATCACCCATCATGAAATGAGCAAGCATGTTGAAAGAATCTAAAAAATAAAATAAAATCACAGAAGCCGAACACAACCTCTCAAATGATGCTGGCTGGTACACAGATGCCAATGGGTTGCTAGAACACTTACCTAGCGGGGAGTGAGGGAGAGAACCTGAATTACAGGGGGCCACCCTTCACAAAACAATTCTGTTTGGGGGTGGGTTCTCCTCATATAGATGCTGAAAAAATATCTGATAAAATCCAACATTTATTCTAGATAAAAACTCAATAAATTAGATTTAAAAGACCTCTACCTTAATACAACCACAACTATCTATGAAAAACCCACAGCCAACATCATACTGAATAGGAAAAAGTTGAAAACTTTTTCTCTAAGATCAGGAATCAAAGATGCTCACTTCTACCACTTTTATTCAACATAGTCCTGGAAGTTGTAGTCAGAGCAATTAGATAAGAGAAAGAAATAAAGGCATGTGAATTGGAAAGGACGAAGTAAAATTGTCCCTCTCCGCAGATAAATTGATCTTGTATATAAAAAACAATCTAAAGACTCCACCCAAATCCATACAAAAATCAGTAACATTTCTATACACCAATAACAAACCTGCTGAAAAAGCAATCAAGTGGTAATTCCATTTATGAGGGGAAACCCCCCTCAAAAAAGTGTAATTATCTTTTGAAAAGCAGGCCCTTGTAGTACAGGCTTCACCCACCCTGTAAGTGTTTTGGGAACCCTTGGGCACTAGTGTATGAGCAAGCATTGTTGTGAGAGGCTGAGTTCAGCTTCAGTGATTGTTTTTTTCAAGATTTCTCTTTTTTTTTTTTTTTGAGTCAGAGTCTCACTCTGTCACCCAGACTGGAGTGCAGTGGCCGCTCCCGGCCACCGCAGCC
>CAUYQG010233849.1:0-26241 GCA_963574415.1 Tarsius wallacei | reverse complement strand
TGAATCTATAAATGTACACTTTTTGTTGATTTAGGTAGTTTCAACTACTATGTCCTGTAACTTTTTTTCTTTTCTTTTTATTTTAAAGATGTGGGGTACAATTCAGGGTTAGGTATAAAAATGGTCATTGTACAGGTAAAGTTTGGACCTCTCTTTGGTCTTCAGTTCACCTGGTTTAAGGTCAGGTACCCTTATTGACGAAGTGTACCTTCCCCTGGTAGTTTCTTACTACTACCAATGCTATTTCTAACTTTACAAGAAGAAGAATTTTATAATCACAAGGAAATAAAAAAACATAATGAATATTTAAGGATAAGAAGTTTTCAAGAATTACTCACTTATAGATTTTCACTTGGCATATTCAGAGATGTATTTACAGTGGGAAGAATTAGGGAAAAGGGTTGTCTGGCTTTGGTCCAGGATTCAAGTTACTTGGACAGGTTTTTGGTTATATTCGGGGCTTGGGGCATTTTATTTTTTAGGGGATGGATTGGTTGTTTGATTGGCTTGTGTTTTAAATTGGGAAGACCAGTTTAGTTTTGACAGAACAAACTTGCCCTTTGGTGCTGGTTTTTAAAAACAAACAAAAACAAAAGCAACTCAATGATTCAGAAACCAGAAAGGAACATAAATATATCCACATACCCCTCAGACTTCTAGCATAGAAATTAAGAGATAATTTTCCCTTGAAACATTCAAAAAAACAAAAAAGAAAAGGAGAGAGTGTGAGAGACGGGGAGGGAGAGAAAAAAGAAATAAGAGAGAAGGAAAAATAAAGAAACATAGAGGGGAAAAATTGGTTTGCCAGGGAGTTTGTTTAGACAGGGATGGGGAGATTTCTCTTTTTAAAAACTCACACACACATATATATAACACATATGTGTGTGCACATATACATATATAACATACGTCTGTGTATATACATATACAAACACACACCATATATATTACATAGATATATTCCAAAGCATAAACAGATGTTGGAGGATAAATAAGAGTTTTGAAATTTGCTGTTTTAAAACTAGGCCAGGCACAGTGGCTCATACCTGTAGTCCCAGCACTTTGGGAGGGTTTGAGACTAGCCTGGGCAACACAGCAAGACCGCCATCTCTACAAAAAAAATGTTTTAAAAATTAGCCAGGGGCAGTGACACATGTCTGTAATCCTAGCTGCTTAGGAGGATGAGGCAGGAGGATCACTTCAGCTCGGGAGTTAAAGGCTGCAGTGAACTATAATCATGCGACTGTCTATATGGTGCTCCTTAAAGATGTGTGTGTGTGTATGTGTATAGATATAAATATATATATACTCTTAAAATTATATATATATATAATATATATACATACATATATGTGGAATTGGATCTAAATTTGGAATAGACAGCTGGGTGGTATACAGCATTAAGTTAAAGGTAGGGCCTTTCTAAACACACATAAAATGTTTGGAATAACAGAGTTACACTCAGCAAAGAAATAAGAGAGCAGCTGTTACACATTCAAACTTAAAACACATTACTTGGCCAGGCTCGGTGGCTCAGCCAGCACTTTGTGAGGCTGAGGCGAGAAGATTGCCTGAGCCCATGGGTTTGAGACTAGCCTGGGCAACTTGGCGAGACTGCACCTCTACAATAAATCAAAAATTAGCCAGGCGAGGTAGCGCACGCCTGCAGTTCTGGCTACTTGGAGGGCGGAGGCGGAAACATCGCTAGAGCCAGCAGGTTGACACTGGGGTGGCCATGAGTGTGCCGCTGCACTGCAGCCTGGGTGACAGAGTGAGACTCCAACTCAAAAAACAAACAAACAAAAACATAACTTACTTTTGGTTGAACTCTGTAAATTGCTAAAACCAAGACTAATTGCCATTCTACTTGAGAATTATTTTCTTCTTTTGTCAAAACACAGGCAATTTTGACCATAGAGAAGTTCTCAACAGAGCAGTCAGCTCCTGGAAGTTGATCATAGCCTCACTGGCTCCAGTACAATATAGTAGGTCAAACATTTAACTATAAAGGCACATTTCTGTGTTCAAATTCTTCTACTGAGGCTGAGTAAAACAGGAAAAAATAATAACACCCACCTCCTAAGGCTGTCATGAGAATATAATGGGTTAACAGTTGTAATGCTCATAGTTCTGTACCTGACACAAAGTAAGCACCCCAGTAAGTATCAGTTCTTGCCTTACTTCACCTGTCTGGCCACTCTACATTAAAATTCTCCAAGACTATATAGAGCATTTTCCAGTACTTCCTACAGATGTGGACAATCTTAGCAACTGAAGCTGCAAAATCGCTTTCTTTGCCATCCTTCTAAAATGTCATCTATCCCAAGAGAAAGTAAAGAGTCTATTTTTTTTAATTGGAGTCTCACTCCATCACCCAGGCTGGAGTGCAGTGGCACACTCATAGCCACCCCAGCGTTGAACTGCTGGGCTCAGGCAATCCTTCCGCCTCAGCCTTCCAAGTAGCCAGATCTGCAGATGCGAGCTACCATACCTGGCTAATTTTTTGATATATTGTTAAGATGAGATCTCACCATGTTGCCCAGACTGGTCTCAAACCCCTGGGCTCAGGCAATTCTCTCACTTCAGCCTCCCAAAGTGCTGGGATTACAGGCTTGAGTCTAACAGTCTATCATAAAGGAGCTCTTTCAGCAATTTAAACACACGTTTCTCTAAGCAAATCATCCAGAAGAAATATCAAGCAGTTGTCAGATACATTGTGCCTAAAGTTCATCACATTTATCTCAAGCATCAAAAGAGAAAAATCCATTTTTTTCTTTTTAAAAAAGTGCTTTTTTTGAAAATCAGCCTCCCAACAAAAGTCTCCTATTCCAATTCCTCATTTAAAAAGAAGAATAGCCAGGCTCGGTGGCTCAGCCTGTAATCCCACGCCTTGGGAGGCTGAGGTGAGTGGATTGCCTGAGCCTGCGGGTTCGAGACCCCCTGGGCAACTTGGCGAGACCTCATCTCTACAATAAATCAAAAAAATTAGCCGGGTGTGGTAGCACATGCCTGCAGTTCCAGCTACTTGAGAGGCTGAGGCGGAAGGATCGCTGGAGCCCAGCAGGTCGAGGCTGCGGTGGTCGGAAGCGGCCACTGCACTCCAGTCTGGGTGACAAAGTGAGACTCCAACTCAAAAACAAAAAACAAAAAAAAGGGTTGTAATACCAGCATTTTGGGAGACTGAGGCAAGCGGATTGCCTGAACCCAGGGGTTCAAGCTCAGCCTAGGCAACTTGACAAGACATTGTCTCTACAATAAATCAAAAAATTAGCTGGATATAATGGTGTGCACCTGTAATTCCAGCTACTTGGAAGGCTGAGACTGAGGGATCACTGACCCCAGCAGGTTGAGGCTGTGTTAGCCATGAATATGCCACTGCACTCCAGCCTGGGCAACAGACTAAGGCTCTGGTGAAGGAGAAGAAGGAAAGAGGAGGATAGGAGGAGAAAGAGGAAAAAACAAGATAAGATGTCTGAAAGATATACAGGCTTAGTCCATTCTGTGCTACTATACCAGAATACCACAGGCTGGACAATTTATAAAGAAAAGAAATTCATGTCTCACAGGTCTGGTGGTTGGGAAGTCTAACATCAAGGTACTGGCATCTGACAAGGGCCTCTTTGCAGTGTCATCCCATGGTATAAAGGCAAAGAGAGGGTGAGAGAGAGAGAGAGAGAGAGCAAGAGGGGGGATCGAACTCATCTTTTCATAAGGAACCCATTGCACAATAGTGGCATTAATCTGTTTATGAAGATGGTGCTACCATAACCCAGACAGCTCCCATTAGGCCCCACCTCCCAATACCACTGCATTTGGGATCAAGTTTCCCCACATATGAACTTTTGGGGACACATTCAAATCATAGCAGAGATACTAAAATATCTTTTGCATTTGCATAAGTTTATTCTATTTACCCAGGGAAATATTTTCTTCCAAGAGCCATTAATATGTGTGGAGAGGAAGAAAAAGAATTACAGGCTTGACTCACTGCACCTGGCCTAAGGAAACAATAAATATATATGTTGAAGCAAGATGTATAATGTGAAAAATGCAAATAGTGATATTTTGTTGCATTAGAAAGCAATCCTAGCTGGGTGCTCCAGCTCATGCCTGTGATCCTGTAATCCCAGCACTTTCGGAGGCCGAGGCGAGAGGATTGCCTGAGCCCAAGGATTCGAGACCAGCCTGGGCAACTTGGTGTGACCTCGTCTCTACAATAAATCAACAAATCACCTGGATGTGGTTGCATACGCCTGTGGTTCCAGCTACTTGAAAGGCTGAGGCAGAAGGATTGCCTCAGTCCAGCAGGTCAAGGCTGTGGTGATTGTGAGTATGGCACTCCACTCCAGCCTGGGAGACAGAGTGAAATTTCAACTCGAAAAAAAAAGAAATGAAAGAAAGAAATCTTGTGTGTAGATGGAGGTTTTTCTTTACTTACTCCCCACTGGTCAACTTTGTAGTGTAATATTTACCATTCAAGGTTCATAAAGTAATATATCATCACCAGCCTACCATGAGGTGTTTACTACTGCACATTCTGAATTTTGAGAATCTTGTAAACAAATGACAGAGCACCATGAAAGATGTTGTATAAACAAAGAAATAATTTAGACTCAAGTCACTGCTCCTCGGAGCCCCTGCCTCCTGGGGCTCCCTGACAGTCCTGCATCTTTTCCTTTTTGTGGTATTCATCTTAATTATTTTAAAATATGAAAGAAAAGTGTGCATGCAATATGCTTCCAACTTTTACAGTATTTACAACATAAAAAAAGGAAGAACTTGAATATGCAAAAATTGAAGAATAGTTAAATTACAGTCCACTACCCCAAAGGAGTACGAAAGACATTTAAAATGATGGTGAAAATGGGAAAATCAGAGCCCCTCACACTGTGCAATGACTGTGTGATGGTCATAGTCTGCAAACATGGGCAAATAAACATAAAAAATGATGCATTGGCCATGCCTGGTTGCTAACACTTGTAATCCCAGCACTTTTGGAGGCTGAGGTGAGAGGACTACTTGAACCCAGGAGTTCAAGACAAGTCTGGGTAACATAGTGAAACCTCATCTCTACAAAAAAAAATTCAAGAAATTAGCCAGGCATGATGGTATGTGCCTGTTGCCCAGCTATTTGGGAGACTGAGGAGGAAGGTTTACTTGAGACCAGGAGTTTGAGGCTGCATTGAGCTGTGATTGTGCCGCTTTACTTCAGTCTGGGTGACAAAGTGAGAACCCAACTCAAAGAAAAAAAAAGGAGGGATCCAAGATGGCCACTGCAAAGCAGCAGACTGGTGCTTCTCTCTGAGTGAGGCAGAGAGTAGGGCACAGTCACTTTTAGACACAGTCACCCTGAACACTTCTGGGTGGGTGTAAAACCCTGCACCCTGTGGAGGTCTCTTCAAACACATGAAGACCAGTAAACAGAGTGCTGCAATGGCAGATGCTGGATTCCAGGCACCCCAACTCCTGGTTCACATAGGAATTGAAGCCCTGTCTTGTGACTGAGAGGGGATGAGTGATCCTAACACCCTCTGGGTAGGTTCCCCGCTCCCAGCCACCCACAAGTTGTTGGTTCCACGCGGGGATGAGTCCTGGTTGGTGAACAGCAGTGGGTGAGGAATCCAAGCAGAACAGGCAGCAAACCTGTACTTGAGCTTCTAAGTGTGTGTGTTCCACCAGCAGAGCCCAGTGGCCAACTCCCAGAAGCAGAAAGGGAAACTGAGAACATCATGGAACAAACATTCCATAAGGAAATCTCACCTGTGAATTAAACTCAGCAGGTATCCACCACCAGAACCTGGTGACCAACCCTGCCCCAGATCAGGAATGAACACCAGCAAGCTCGCTCACGCATGCTGTCATGCTCGCTCTCTCTCTCTCTCTCTCTCTCTCTCTCTCTCTCTCTCTCTCTTTCAAATGCTGAGTGTGGACTAGTACGGGGAGGAAGCAGGGAGCGACATGAAAGATACTTCAAGTTGTTCCTGGTGGAAAGGTATCTGGGTTAAAAACTGTAAACAAGCAGGCAGGGGGCTCATGCCCCCACATGGTCCCTGCAAAGTACTTACAGCAGGGCTGAAAACCAACCCAACTGACCGAATCATGGGAAAAAACTACAGCAAAGGTGCCTTTTTCTGGGTGGAAAATGAAGCAGGAGTCCCCCCCTGCCATTGTGTAATCTATATTGAATTACAGAAAGGGCCCTAAAACAGAGGGACATTAACGAGCTTCAGAGTAACAAAACCAAAGAGGAAAGATAAAGAGAGAAGAGTTGCTCTTCATGAATGAGGAGAAAAAAAAACACCAGAAAATCTTCAGAGTCTCAAAGAGACAGCTCAGAAAAACCAGTTATCAGTGCACAAATAATGGAAGCCCCACAGAATGACCTGTCCAGGATGACAGTCACAGAACTCAGAGACTGGAGGACTAAAATGAATAAAGAGAAGTATGAAAAACTAGAAATGAAACCACCCAAGTCATACAGGAAGTAAAAGCAGAGTTGGTCAGTTTCTAAATGCCTATTCTGAGATATTGGAAATGAGGAACTATATCCTGGAAGTTTAAAACATATTGACAAGCATAATAAGTAGGATAAATTAGGCAGAGGAGAGAATCTAGAGTTTGAGGATGAAAATACAGAACTAACTCAATCTGTCGAAAACAGAAAAAGGGCTCAAAAATCATGAGCAAAGCCTCTGAAAGATGATGACTATGTCAGGAAGTCAAATCTATACCTGACTGATATCCCTGAAGCAGAAAGGGAAACTGAGAACATCATGGAACAACAATTCCATAAGGTCATCCAAAAAAACTTCCCACATTTTACTAGACAGGTGTCCATTCCAGTGCAAGAGATTCAGAGAACCCTCACAAAGTATCACATGAGAAGACCATCCCCAAGACACATAGTGTTCCATCTCCACCCAGTAAACATGAAAGAAAAAAACTCCTAGAGGTAACAAGAAAGAAAGGTCAGAACACCTACTGGCGAATACATATCAGAATTGCTCCAGACTTATCTGCAGAAACACTACAAGCCAGAAAGGACGAGAGTAACATTTTTAACATTCTTAAAGATAAGCAATTCCAGTCAAGAATTTCCTACCCTAGCCGGGCTCAGTGGCTCAGCCTGTAATCCTGCGCTTTGGGAGGCTGAGGCGAGTGGATTACCTGAGCCCGCGGGTTCGAGACCCACCTGGGCAACTTGGCAAGACCTCATCTCCACAATAAATCAAAAATCAGCCAGGCGTGGCAGCGCGAGCCTGTAGTTCTGGCTACTCGTAAGGCTGAGGCGGAAGGATCACCGGAGCCCAGGAGGTCGAGGCTGCAGTGGCCGGGAGTGGCCACTGCACTCCAGTCTGGGCGATCGATGGAGTAAGACTCCGACTCAAAAAAAAAAAAAAGAATTTACTACCCTGTCAAGGTAAGCTTCATTTGTGATGAAGAATTAAAATCCTTCTGATACATCCAATCCCTAAGAGAATATGCCAACTCCAGACTAGCCTTCAGAAGATGCTTAAGGAGGTATTGAACACCAAAAAAAATGACGGCACAAAAGTACAGGCAAGCACAGAGTTAGCACAGCACACAGAGCACTCACAAAAATGAAACCACACACATATATGAATACAAAAGTAAAAAAAGAAGCAAAGCAACCCCTTAAGGGCCCTTTATGACAGGAATAAACTCTCACATTTCAATAATTAACTTGAATGTGAATAGACTGAATGTGCCACTGAAGAGGCATAGAGTAGTAAATTGGATAAAGAAGCATGATCCAACATTCTGCTGCATCCAGGAAACTCATCTCACTGCAAAGGACACCCACAGGCTCAAAGTTAAAGGCTGAAAAATGATCTTTCAGACAAATGGAAAACAGAAGAGAGCAGGGGTAACTATTCTGATATCAGACAAAGCAGACTTCAAACCACCAAAAGTTAAAAAGGGACATGAAAGGACACTATATAATAATAAAACGCTCAATCCACCAGCAAGAAATATCCTTCTTAAATATATATGTACCTAATACAGGAGCACCAGGTTTTATAAAACAACTAATAAGTAAACTAAGAAAGGACATTGACACTCACACAATCATAGTTAGAGAACTAAATACCTCACTAACAGCCCTAGACAGATCAACAGGGCAAAAAATCAACAAGGAGATCCCGATCCTTAACTCAACACTTGATCAAATGGATTTAGTAGACATCTACAAAACGCTCTACCCAACAAATACAGAGTATACATTCTACTCATCAGCCCATGGAACATACTCTAAGATTGATCATATTCTCAGACATAAATCAAGCGTGAACAAATTTCAAAAGATTGAAATAATACCATTCATCTTCTCAGATCACAGTGGAGTAAAAATAAATATTGCCATCAACAAGGTCCCCCCAAAACACACAAAGACATGGACACTAAACAACAGAAATCAAGACAGAAACAAAAAGATTCCTGGAAACAAATGAAAACAAAGACACTTTTTTTTTTTTGAGTTGGAGTCTCACTCTGTCGCCCAGACTGGAGTGCAGTGGCCACTCCCGGCCACCACAGCCTCGACCTGCTGGGCTCCAGCTATCCTTCTGCCTCAGCCTTCCAAGTAACTGGAACTACAGGCGCACGCTACCACACCCGGCTAATTTTTTGATTTATTGTAGAGATGAGGTCTCACCAAGTTGCCCAGGTGGGTCTCGAACCCGCGGGCTCAGGCAGTCCACTCACCTCAGCCTCCCAAGTCGCAGGATTACAGGCTGAGCCACCGAGCCTGGCTCAAAGACACGTTTTATCAAAATCTCTGGGATGCAATGAAAGTGATGTTAAGAGGAAAATAAATAGCATTACACATACATTAAGAAAATAGAAAGATCACAAGTAAACAAGCTAATGCCTTACCTAAGGGAGCTGAAAAGGCAAGATCATCTAAATCCTAATTTCAATGGAAAAATCCAGGTCACTAAAATAAAGTCACAATTGCAGGATATAGAAGACAAAACTATCATAGAAAGGATCAACAAGACAAAAATCTCGTCCTTTGAAAGGAACATAAGATTGACAGTTCCCTGGCAAGACTGGCGAGAGAGAGAGAGAGAGAGAGAGAGAGAGAGAGAGAGAAAATCCAAATAAACACAATTAGAAATGCAAAAGGCAAAGTCACAACTGATCTTGAAGACATTTAAAAGATTATCAGAGATTACTACAAACACTTGTATGCAAATAAACTAGAAAATCTAAAGGAAATGGAGAACTTTCTGACATCACACAACATTCCAAGTTTGAAACAAGAAGAAATTGAAATTCTAAACAGACCAATAACAATCCAGGAAATTGACTCAGTCATAAGAAACCTCCCCACCAAAAAGAATCCTAGACCAGGTGGCATCCCAACTGAATTCTACAGGACATACAAGGAGAAGCTAATACCAATAATATTGAAAGTATTCCAGGCAATCGAGAGTGATGGAATTCTCCCCAACTCATTTTATGAAGCTAACATCATACTGATACCCAAACTTGGCAAAGACCCAACAAGGAAAAAGAATTGCAAGCTAATCTCCTTGATGAACATAGATACAAAAATCTGAACAAGATTCTAGCAAATCAGATCCAACAACACATCTCAGTGATCATCCACCATGACTATGTGGACTTCAATCACAAGTTGCAGGGCTGGTTCAACATTCACAAGACCATAAGCATAATTCAGCACATTAACAGATATAAAAACAAGAACCAAGAGGATTACCTGAGCTCAGGGGTTAGAGACCAGCCTGGGGAACTTGGCGAGACCTTGTCTCCACAATAAATCAAAAAATTAGCTGGGTGTGGTGGTGCATGCCTATGGTTCCAGCTACTTGGAAGGCTGAGGCAGAAGGATCACCTAGGTCCAGCAGGTTGAGGCTGCGGTGACTGTGAGCAAGCCACAGCACTCCATCCTGGGCAACAGAGTGAGACTCCAACTCAAATTTAAAAAATTAAAAAAAACAAGAACCACATGATTATCTCATTAGATGCAGAAAAAGCATTCGACAAAATCCAGCAACCCTTCTTGATAAAAATCCTTGAGCACCTAGGCATAGAAGGAACATTTCTCAAAATAGTAAATCATCTATTATAGACCGACAGCCAAAATTTTGCTCAATGAGCAGATGCTGAAAGCATTTGCTGTAATAACTGGAAACAAGACAAAGATCCCCACTCTCATCTTTCCTGTTCAGCATAGTGCTGGAAGTCCTAGCCAGAGAAATCAGGCAAGAGAAGGAAATCAGGGGTAACCAACAGGAAAAGAGGAAGTTAAGCTATCTCTCTTTGCAGACAATATGATTCTGTACCTAGAAAACCCTAGGCGGTCTGTCAAAAGCCTCCTTGCACTGATAAACAACTTTAATAATGTCTCAGGTTACAAGATCAACATGCAAAAGACAGTTGCATTTCTATACATTAGCAATAAGCAGGCAGAGAATTAAATAAAAAGCACAATCCCATTCACAAAAGCCACACAAAAAAGTGAAATACCTTGGCATCCACCTAACCAGAGAAGTGAAAGATCTTTACAATGAGAACCACAAAATGTGGCACAAATAAATCAAGGATGATACAAGCAAATGGAAAAACATTTCATGCTCATGGGTTAGAAGAGTCAATAGTTGTCAAGATATCCATCCTACCCAATGCAATCTATATATCCAATGCAATAGTTATCAAATTACAAATATTATTTTTCACAGACCTGGGAACAGCAATACATAAACTTATATGGACGCAAAAAAAGAGCATGCATATCCAAAACAATCCTCAGCAAAAGGAACAAAGTGGGAAGTATCACACTTCCAGGCTTTAAACTTTATTACAAGGCTACAGTAAGCAAGACAGCATGGTGTTGGTACAGGAATAGGCACATAGACCATTGGAACAGGACAGAGATTTCAAAAGTAAAATCAAAGTCTCTCAGCCTTGTCACCTTCAACAAAGCCACCAATAACAATCATTGGAGAAGGGAGACCATATGGAAAACTGGCTGACTATACACAGAAGAATGAAACTGGACTCCTACCTATCGCCATATACAAAAAATCAACTCAAAATGGATCAAAGATCTAAAGGTAAAACCTCAAACTATAAGAATCCTAGAAGAAAACATAGGGGCCGGGCTCGGTGGCTTAGCCTGTAATCCCAGTGCTTTGGGAGGCCGAGGTGAGTGGATTGCCTGAGCCCACAGGTTCGAGACCCGCCCAGGCAACTTGGCAAGACCTCATCTCTACAATAAATCAAAAATTAGCCGGGCGTGGTAGCACGCGCCTGTAGTTCCAGCTACTTGGAAGGCTGAGGCGGAAGGATCGCAGGAGCCCAACGGGTGGAGGCTGCGGTGGCCGGGAGTGTGCCACTACACTCCAGTCTGGGCGACGGAGTGAGACTCCAACTCAAAAAAAAAAAAAAACATAGGAAACATACTTATGCACATTGGAGTAGGCAGCGAATTCTTGACCAAGTCCCCAAAAGTGAATGCCATAAAAGCTAAGATAGATAAGTACCACCTCATCAAACCGAAAAGCTTTTGCACAGCAAGAGAAACCATCAAGAGAGTAAAGAGGCCAGGTTCTGTGGCTTAGCCTGTAATCCCAGCACTTTGGGAGGCTGAGGTGAGTGGATTGCCAGAGCCCGCGGGTTCAAGACCCGCCCAGACAACTTGGCAAGACTTCGTCTCTACAATAAATCAAAAATTAGCTGGGCATGGTAGCACGCGCCTGTAGTTCCGGCTACTTGAAAGGCTGAGGTGGAAGGATCACCAGAGCCCAGCAGGTCGAGGCTGCGGTGGTCAAGAGTGTGCCACTGCACTCCAGTCTGGGCAACAGAGTGAGACTCCAACTCAAAAAAAAAAAAAGGAGAGTAAAGAGACAACCCACAGAATGGGAAAAAAAAAATATTTGCACATTATGCATCTGACAAAAGCCTAACATCTAGGATCTATAATAAATTCAAACAAAGTGAAAAGAAAAAAAATAAACAACCCTATTTTCAAATGAGCCAAAGATAGACACTTCTCAAAAGATGACATACGAGCAGCCAACAGAGACACAAAAAAATGCTAGGTTTTACTAACCATCAGAGACATGCAAATCAAAACTACATTGAGATACCACCCAACTCCAGTAAGGATGCCTATCATTAAGAAGGCAAAAAGCAACAGGTAATGGCCCAGGTATAGAGAAAAGCGAACATTTCTGCACTGTTGTTGGAAACGCAAGCTACTTAAACCTCTGTGGAAAACTGTGTGAGGATTCCTAAAGAAGTAAAAATTGATCTTTCATACGATCCAACAATTCCAGAGTAATAGAAATCACTCTACCAAGTGGCCAAAGACATTGAATGGTTGCCCATGTTACCAGATTTTGTGGATCTATCTATTGATGTAAGGATTCTGACATATCTCAACAGAGTTGGAGCACTCTTCAAGGCCCACAAACCTTCTGGGGAAAGACTCATCTTCAAGAAGGGAATCGGTGTTCAGAGACTGGTCCAAGAAGAACTCCTTAGCATTAAAGGGAGGTATAGTTATGAGTACAGATTATCTCTCTAATTGTCTTTCAAAGATCTTCCCAAAACAAACTTTCCTGAGCTCTAAGGAGAGCAGAGCCGTGAATAAAACTGACCAAGTCTTCATAAAAATTCTGGAAAAATACGGAGACACAGTCATCTTAAGATCTTGTAACATGGTGTAGAACCATTGCCCTCTGTATCAATTACTCCAAACAAACTTGTATGATGAACATTAAGAAATGCAAAGACTGGCCAAGCACTGTGGCTCAGGCCAACAATCCCAATGATTTGGTAAGCCGAAGCAGAAGGATCACTTGAGGCCAGGATTTCACAACCAATCGGGGCAACATAAAAAGACCTCATCTCTACAAAAATATTTTTTTAAATTAACCAGGTATGGTGTCATGTGTGCCTGTCATCCTAGCAACTCAGGAAGCTAAGGTGGAAGGATTGCTTGAGCTTGAAACTGCTGTGAGCTACAATGGCACCACCACACTCTAGCCTGGGAGACAGAGAGAGACCTTGTCTCAAAATAAAGTTATAAAATAAAATAAAATGCATAAACCAGAAATTAAGGAGAATCATATGAGAGTCAAGAAATATTTGAGGTTTTCATACATAGTTTATGAATGCCAAAATTACAATAACTTTCTACACATATATATTCCATCCTCATCCCAATGAACTGGGACTATGATTGGGAGTGAGGGGGAATAGACAGAATCTTACAGATATCAGAAGCTAAACAATGAATACTCCTGGACATAAAGATAGAAATAATAGACACTGGGGACACCAGCAGAGGAAAGGGTAGGAGGAGGGGGAAGATTGAAAAATGACCTATTAGATACAATATTCACTAACTGGGCAATGGAAGCACCAGAAGCCCAGTTCCCACCAGCACACAGTATACCCAAGTAACATGCACTGTACTTCCACATCTACATCTTTTTTTTGGAGTCAGGGTCTCACTCTATTGCCCAGACCATGGAAGACTATTCAACCATAAGAAAGAATGAAATAATGCTTTATGCAGCAACTTGGATGGACTTGGAGAACATCGTCCTAAGTGAATAAATGCAGGAACAGAAAACCAAACACCACATGTTCTCACTTTTAAGTGGGAGGTAAACTAAGGATTCACGAGGCATTGAGAATGGTATAATGGGCATCAGAGACTCGGAAGGGGGAGGGTGGGAAAGGGTGGAGGGACAAAAAATCACCTGTCGGGTACAATGTGCACAGGTAGGGGTGGTGGGTACATATAAGCCCTTCTTAGCCACAATACAATGCAATTATGAAACCAAAAACTATTTTTATTCTCTAAAGCTATTGAAATAATTATTTTTGGAGCTGCAAAGATTAGTTTTAATTATTTCTAGGTTGATGACAGAAAGAAAACAAACATTACATTTTTCTTTTTCTTTTAAAGATGTGGGGTACAATTCAGGGTTAGGTATACAAATGCTCATTATTCAGGTACCCTTATTAATGAGGTGTGCCCCCCACTTCCCAGGCAGATTCCCACTACTGCCAGTCCCACTTCCCCACCCCCCTTCCAGAAGTTTCCCACTACTGCCAGTCATTCTCTTATAGTATTACAATAATTGCTCAAGGTCTGCTTATGAGTGAGAACATGTGATACTCAGTTCTTTGTTTCTGTGAAAGATCACTCAGTATTGTAGACTCTAGGTCCATCCAGGTTGCTGTGAAGTTCATTATTTTGTTCTTCTTTATGGCTGCGTAATATACCATCGTGTATATGTACCACATTTTTTTGTCCAGTCCTCTTTTGATGGGCAGCACAGCTGGTTCCATTACATTTTTCTATGTGAGAGATATAAATATTCATTTTGGAGTGTCATGCTTTTTATGGTGGTTGTTGTTTTTGTTTTTATGGTACACTTTCACCCCCTGTATTAGCTGTGACCCGCTGTTATTAGAAAGGGACAGTGAGAGGAAATAGGATAAATAAGGTGGTCTTGTGTAACTGACTCTATGAGGGTGCAGAGTGATGCTGACTCCCTCTGGTTAAACCTATTTCCATCAGCTGGTGGCCCAAGGTGGAAGTGAATTTTTTATTTTATTTTAAAGATGTGAGGTACAATTCAGGATTAAGTAGACAAGTAGTCATTGTACAGGTAATTTTGGGCCTCCCTTTGGTTCCCACTTTGCCTGGTTTGAGGTCAGGTACCCTTACTGATATCATATGTCCCGCCATCTCCCCCCCACCAGCAGTTCCCGCTACTGCCAATTCCTTTCTTATTGTATTTTTTTTTTAGTTGGAGTCTCACTCTGTCACGCAGGCTGGAGTGCAATGGCCGCTCCCGGCCACCGCAGCCTTGACCTGCTGGACTCCGGCCATCCTTCCACCTCAGCCTTCCAAGTAGCTGGAACTACAGCCGCGCGCTACCACACCCGGCTCATTTTTCTGATTTATTGTAGAGATGAGGTCTCACCAAGTTGCCCAGGCGGGTCTCGAACCCGCAGGCTCAGGCAATCCACTCACCTCAGCCTCCCAAAGCGCTGGGATTATGGGCTGAGCCACCAAGTCCGGCTACACCTTAAATTTAAAACGGGCTATTTTAAGTTGATAATTTAACTTTAATCACAAACAAACACTTTTGCTCACTTTTATGCTTTTGAAGTTTATTATTTTTGTAATTTGTATTCTTAATAATTTATTGTATTTATAATTGTTTTTAATAGCTATGCCTTCTTAATCCTCATAGTAGAAATAAAATTACTTTCAGCATCCTTATATTTTAGAGTATTCTGAACATGACTGTGTATTACTTATACCATTGAGTTTTTCACTTTTGTGTTATATGTTATCAATTAGCAGACTTTCTTTTTTTTTTTTTAATTCATTTTTATTTTTAGAGATGGGACCTTGTTCTGTCACCCAGGCTGGAGTGCAGTGATGCAATCATAGTCCATTGCAGCCTCGAACTGTTATAGTAGCCTTTTGTTTTAACACAAAGAACTCTAACAATTCCTATGGAGCTGGCCTAGTGGTGGTAAACTCCCTTAGCTTTTGTTTGCCTGGAAATGTTTATATTTCTCCCTAATATCTGAAGGACAACTTTTCCAGATAAAGTATTCTTAATTGACAGTTTTTTCTTCAGAATTTGAATATATCATTTTTCTCCTGGCCTGTGGAGTTTCTGCTGGTAACATTGCTGATAGCTATGTTGTTACTCCCTTGAATGCAATGTTTATTATCTCTTGTTGCTTTCAAGAGTTTTTCTTTGTCTTTTTATTTTTGGTCATTTTCTTACAGTGTGTCTTAGTGAATTCCTTTTTAGGTTGAGTTAGATTGGAGACCTATGAATCTCTTATACCTAGATGCTGTCATCTTTCCCCAGATTTATGATAATTTCTCTCATTATTACCTTAAATATGCTTGCTGAGCTTTTCTCTCTTCTTCAGAAACTTGCATTATGTGTAATTTAGGTCTCTTAAGGGTGTCCAATAACTTTTTTGGCGCTTTTCATTTTTTTCTTTTCACTTCTGTGATTGAATAATTTCAAATGCCCTATCGTCAAGTTCACTGATTCTTTCTTCTACTTGAAAAAGACTGCTGTTGAGGTTTTTTTATTTAATTTTTTTAGTTCATTTATTGGATTCTCATCTCTAGCATTTATATTTTTTATTGTTTCTATTCCTTTGTTGAGCTTCTCATTTTGCTTATAAATTGCATTGTTTTCCAATTATTTAATTTTTATCTTTATTTTCTTGTAGTTCACTGGACTTTTTAAAGAGAATTATTCTGAATTCCTTGCCAGTCATTTCATAGCTTTTCATTTCTTCAGAGTTCATTATTACAACTTTATTAGTTTATTTATCGTGGTGATCTATTTACCTGATTTTTCATAATCTGTATGCCTTTTTGTTCGTGGCTGAGCATTTGAGGAAATGGCCACTCTTTCTGCCTTTGCCGCTATTCTTTGGTGATGGTAGACCTTCATTATTTTTCTAGCCTGCAATTTTGATTAAGCTAGTTAGTGGTGGTCCTGGACAGGTAGATCTTGTCATGTTTTCTACTTGGACTGGGATGTTAACTGTGCTCTAGGGTTTAGTAGAATTTTCACTGTGTTACATAGTCTGGTGAAACCAATGACTGGACTCTTCAGTGAGGTAGAGAGGCTGAGAGGTCTCTGCAATAACCTCCAAACAAACAGCATTATTGGTTGCCTTCCTTGGCTGGCCAGTACTACAGTTTGGGATCTGCAGAAGGGCTGGGCCATGTTTTAGGCTCAGAGATTGAACAAAATGCTACTCAACCACTCTGGGTGGCAGGACTAAAGGCAATGCTCTGAAGATATACATGGACATTGGTTTGCCTCCAGTCCTAGGATAGTCTTAAGCAGAGCACCAAGGCTTGGTATATTAGCCACTTGGCTTCTGGGTGAGAATAGATGCTCCTTCTACAGTTAATTGCCACCTTGCCCTTGTTTACTGGCCTGGGGAAGGGTTAGGGAGCACACCAGGGCATGACTGAATCAAAGCTCTTTAGCTGGCACTGGGTGGGGTCAGATGCTCTCTTTGCAGATAATTGCCAACCTGATCTTATCTCCTGGCCTGGGAAAGTTTCAAGGAGCGCACTAGGGCTGCACGTAGAAACCAACTTGGATTTGGGATTCAAACCTGAAAGACCCACTGACCATGTTTCCTGCAGAGTGTTGCAAGCCTCTCTGGTAGTGTGCTTTTAGAATGCAGAGTCACTGTCAGTATCCTTGTGCTGATGACTGTGAGCCCTGCCTCTGTTCTTTGTTTTTAACAAAGACAAGAGTACTTCTTGTTTATGGTCCCAGAATGGAGGAGAAGCTAAATATTCACCTTCAATTCTCTCTTTCCTCTCTACAAACATGGGCTCTGAACATGTGTGGTGCTGTGCTGACTTGGGAGAAGAGCAATGTGATCAAAGTAAAAACTCTCTTCTTACCCTTTGTGTGTGGCTGTTCTCAGTTCTGTGGTACAAGAGGGGTGTCTTAGCCTCACTCCAAGTTCTGAAATAGTCACAAGGGTATTTTTGTTTATGGATAGCTAGTTGGATTTCTCAGGTGGAGGGAAGCAGGAGTGGAGTTAGAGAACTCTTATTCCATTATTTTGCTAATGTCACCTCTGGTGTGACCATTTTAATAATATTAATTTTCCCAATTCATGAGCATGGGATATCTTTTCATTTACTTGTGTCTTTATTTTTTTCTTAATGTTTTACAGTTTTTAAGGTACAGATCTTTCACCTCTTTGGTTAAATTTATTCCTAAGCTTTTTTTTTTTTGGATGGTGTAAATAGAATTTTTTTTCTTATTTTTTGGATAATTTGTTATAGAATGTATAAGTGCTACTGATTTCTGTATGTTGGTTTTGTATTAAAGACTTAAGCATAAGACTTTAGACTGTTAAACTACTAGAATAAAACTTAGGAGAAAAGCTTCTTGGCATTAGACCTGAGAAAAGCAATTTTTGGATTTTGATCCCCAAAACACAGACAACAAAATAAAAAATAGGCAAATGAGATAACATTAAAGTAAAAAAGCTTTTTTGCAGCAGAGAAAACAATCAATACAGTTGGGTGAAAATATTTGCAAACCCTATAGGGTTTGATAAGGTGTTAATAGTCAAAATATATTAGAAACTCAAACAACAGCAAGAAAACAAATAATCCAATTTAAAATGGGCAAAAGGCCTGAAAAGACATTTTCAGAAGAAGCCATACAAATGGCCTACAGGTGAATAAAAAATGTTCAACCTCACAAATCATCAGGAAAATGCAAATTAAAACCACAAGACAAAACCTCATACCTGTTAGAATGACTGCTATCAAAAGACAAGAGGTAAGAAACATTGGTGAGGATTTGGAAAAAAGAGAACATTTTTATATTGTTGGTGGGAATGTAAACTAGCATAGCCATTATTGAAAACAGTATAAAATTTCCTCAAGAAATTAAAAATCAAACTTCTATGTGGTTCAGCAATTCCACTACTAAATACGTATCTAAAGAAAATGAAATCAGTGTTTTGAAGACATTTACTGCAGTGTTATTCACAATAGCCAAGATATGGAATCAACCTAAGTGTCCCTCAATAGATGGCTGGATAAAGAAAATGTGATACACACACTCACACATAAACACACACACAGCAGAATACAATTCAGCCTCCAAAAAAGGGAAAATTTGTTAATTGTGACAACATGGATGAACCTGAAAGACATTATGCTAAGAGAAATACGCCAAGCACAAAAAAGACAAATACAACATGATCTCACTTGTATATGGAATCTTAATCACACTTACAGAAATAGAAAGTAGAATGGTGTTGCCAGAAGCTGGGTAGGAGGCAGGGAAAAATGGGAGTGATATTGGCCAGAGAATACAAAATTTCAGTCAGACAGGGGGAATAAGTTCAAGAGATTTATTGCATAACATTAGAACTATAGTTAATAACAATGTTTTGTACATTCTTGAAAATTTCTGAGAGCAAATTTTAAGTGTTCTAACCACAAAAAAATTGTAAGTATGTATGGTAATGGATATGTTAATTAGCTTGACTTAGCCATTTCACAATTTATGCATAGATTAATACATCATATTGTGCACCATAAATATAGGTGTACCTTAGAGATATTGTGAATTCAGTGCCAGACTACAGCAATAAAGTGAATATCACAACATAAGGAGTCACACAATTTTTTTTTGGTTTCCCAGTACATATAAAAGTTATGCTTATGCTATATTGCAGTTTATTAAGTGTGCAGTAGAATTATGCCTAAAAAAACCAATATATATACCTTAACTTAAAAATACTTTATTGCTAAAAAATGTTGACACAGAAACACAAAGTGTTTCCAAAGTGTTGAAAAATGGTGCCGATAGACTTGCTCAATGCAAGAGCTGCCACAAACCTTCAATTTGTAATACACGAAATATCTGTGAATTGCAATAAAGTAAAGAACAATAAAATGAGGTATGCATGTATATGCAATGTTTATTTGTTAATTAAAAAATAAACAATATGATAAAATAAAATAAAATGAAGACTGAGAGGACATGGAAGATCGCTCCAGCTTCCATATATACCATCAAAAGCCCTCTTCTGTATGTTCCAGGAGCATTCATGCTCTCACACATATTTTTATTTTATTTATTTATTTATTTTTAATTTCAATGGCTTTGGGGGAATAAAAATAGTTTTTGGTCTAGGCTTTCAGTGTACCCACCACCCCCATCTGTGCACATTGTACCCAATAGGTTACTTTTTTTCCATCCTTTTATCTCTTCCCTCGCTTCTGAGTCTCCAGTGTCCATTATATCATTCTCTATGTCTTTGCATATCCTTAGTTTACCTCCCATGTATAAAGAGGAACGTGCTGTGTTTGGCTTTCTATTCCTGAGTTAGTTTGCTTGGGATGATGTTCTCCAATTCCATCCAAGTTACTGCAAAAGACGTTATTTCACTCTTTTTGAAAGGTGAAGAGTATTCCATAGTGTATAATACCACATTTTCTTTATCCACTGATCAGTTGATGAACATTTAGGTTGATTCCACATCTTTGCAATTTTGAATTGTCCCACACATATCTTGGTAAGACTTTTGGAATTGCTGATTTAAAATCGATAAACTGTAGATTGAAGAGGAAAAAACTGTAGCTTTTATTATTTTATTTTATTACTTAGTGTGTAAGAACAGGTTGCCAGTCCTTTAGGTTTATAGCAAATGCTGTAATAAAGTTTTATTTAGCATAATTTAAATATGCAAATAGTAAAGTGAGATAATTTTTATACATTCTAATGTATTATGTTTTATTACCATATTTGTGATAAACTTCAATGAGGAATACAACTTTAGTATCAACATTAAATCCAAAAGGATAACAGTATTCAGTTTACATTAGGCTTAGCCATTGTGAGGTTTATGCTACGGAATGAGGCACTGGTATCACCTCCACCACCATCAGCCTCATAACTATCAACCATTTTAAGAAAATGGTTCATTATCATCACTTTTTTGTACAATTTTTCCTTGACTTTTCCAAACACGTGAACCACTTTTTTCTATCAACATCTACCATTCTTAGTACCATTAGTGTACATCCCACAGTCAGCTAGATGGGGTCACGGTATTCCCCTCCTCCTCTTTCTCCTTAATAGCATCAATTATGAAACTTGTCACCTCTAGAGTTGTAAGTTCCTTCTCCACTCTAACTCCTCCACTGGTCACTGAGCTACAACACAGAGACCATCGGAACTTCTTAAAAGCCTTTCTGTCTTAGTCAGAAGCTGGCTACAAACCTCCATCCCTTATCCCACACATCATATTCCCACAGTCCAATGATTTTGTTCAACTGACATCCCAGAGAACACCTGAAAGCTCCTCTAACTTTTGGGACCGCCACTGTAGTGGAGGACTGACTTTAGAAGGTTGGGGTTTTAGGCTTGAGGTCTTTGTAAACACTTCTTTGGTAGTGCTTATCTCATAATATCAAATCTATTTATTTTTCTGAATCCACTTATGTTGAAAGGTACTCAAAGGAAGCTATGTCCTATACATCTCCATGCCACTACTGTTGAATGAAGTAAAAAGGGCAGAGCCTTTGAATGAATGAGCAGAGGTGGGGCAGCAATTCCAGGGCAGACCAGAGTGGGAAGTACATTGGCAGTCACAAGGACATCCTGGTTCCATCTTATTAAACCTTTAGGCATGTGCCCAGGAAGACATGGGGAAGAGGTAACTGGGAAACGATTGATATTGTCACCTCCCTGGCTGTGAAAACAGCAGCATACTCAGATTGTGCATCATAAACCTTGCACAGGATAAAAGGACTTCTGCCTTGAGCTCCCCATCTACAGCCTGGTCAGGAACAGCCTTCTCCTGCTTCCCCAACATCTGGTGAGTGTCCAGCAGGGAACAGATTCTCATCTTGGGGGAGTGCTTGTGGAAGACAAACTCAGAATCGAAATGGAACCAGGAAAAGGCCCACAATGAGCAGCAGCGTGATGGTGGTGGTGGGAGGTGATGGTGAGGAAGGAGAGTCTGTGGCACGTGTCGGGGAGCTCTGAGCTACAAAAGCTATAGGAACTCAGGATTCCTTCTCGTTTTAGTTCTGAGTATGCTGTCAGGGATGCACATGGATCCACCTGACATCCTTGGAGTTGCTTTATTCAAATGCATGTGTTCCTTCCATGTGTTTGTTTCTCTCTCAGAACGTGGCTTAGAAAGTGTCTTGGTCATGGGGCAAGAAACTGACAAACCCACAAATGAGGAGATACTGGCCTGAAGCCTTTGTGTTCAAACGTTTCTATTACTGTGTTTAAGGTTACATTCTTGCCGAGATGTCCTGCCAGCAAAACCAGCAGCAGTGTCAGCCCCCACCCAAATGCCCCTCACCTAAGTGTCCCCCAAAGAACCCAGCACAGTGTCTGCCTCCAGCCTCCTTCAGCTGTGCTCCAAGCCACAGGGGCTGTGGCCCCAGCTCCGAGGGCGGCTGCTGCCTGAGCCACCACAGGCCCCGCAGGTCCCACCGGTGCCAGCTTCTGCGCTCCGACTCCTGTGATGGGGGCAGTGGTCAGCAAGGAGAGGACTCTGGCTGCAGCCACAGCTCTGGGGGTTGCTGCTGACCTGGATCCTGATTCAGAGCTAAGCAATTTTAGAGGAAACCGGCATCTGAAGGGTCAAGGAAAAGTCCTATCCTGATGCATCCTTGCCCAGATACCTTGTTTTGGCTTTCGTGGGCTGAGCTACGGGGTTCCTGTGGAGGGTCTGAGCCCACACTGGGAGGAACTTCCTGTCTGGTGTCCAGATCACACAATTCCCCCAACCCTTGCACCTGTCAAGGACTAGCCGCGCCTGTGCCCAAACCTGTCAAAAAATAAAGCTTCTTGTCCTTATCATCACTGATGTCTCACTTGTCATTTCACTCTGTCTCTCCCAGGTGGGGCTGAATATGGTCCCCTCCCCTCCTCTCCTGAAATCCAGCACCCCTGTACAGAGTGTGCAGAATCCTAGCTCTAGAGTTGAACAAAATTGGAGGTCTGTCGGGTCTTTTTATGCTGGAATTGTGAGGCAGCATGAGATTGGACTGAGGCCTCTAACTAAAGGCATGGCTTATCCTAGGAAAGATGTGCTGGATGTTTACCTCCCAGACTCTTGAACCTGCTACTGACAGCTACTATCTGCTTTTGTTGAACTTCTGACATCCCACTCAATAAACTGTGAATGTGTAGTAGACAATTATTTAAAAATAGAATAAGCCATTCTTTTCTACTGGAAGGAATTTGACTCTTCAAGGGACACATGGAAAGACCACGAGGCTTTTAGGTGATCAAAACATAGGGGTAGAAAGAGTGCCTAAACATCCTATTAAGCACAGAACATCCTTCAAAATGGAGAATTGCCCAAAAGGCCAATTGTGCCAAGGCTGGAAAACCTCAGGTTAAAATAAAAAATGTAAATAAAGGAAGACATAGCCTCAGAAGGACAAATAACTTCATATGAGCAACAAAAATCTCGAACAGAGAGGAAAGGACATTGAGGATTAAACATATTGACTTTGCTGGTGGCAAAAAAGCTCATGTAGTAACATTTTAGTTTCATACCGAGGCAGAAATGAAGTAAGAACAAGGATGAATTGCTAGTGGTAACAGGGAAAATGTTGCCCTTTCTCACTCTCTCCAAAGTCCCAGTGGGGGAAAAATATTTGCACCAGTGATGTGAAGGTGCTCTCATTTTTCTCCTTGTTATACCTTATTTCAAAGTGAGTGGCCACCACAATAGGTTTTCCTGTTGCAAAATAAACAGACACATTTACTGTACTCATAATATTATATCAAAAACTGCTTTTAATTAAATGTGTCATACAAAAGATTTATCTTATTCTTAAGTGTGATTATGTTTCAGAAGAAAATGCATCTTTAGTGTTATGGCAAAAGACAACAGGAAAGTTTTACGACAGCTGATTAGTTTTTTAATTTTTTTAAAATTTTGAATTTAAGTAGTACACATGTAGATTTGTTACATAGGTAAATTGCATGTCGTTGAGATTTGGGTTTTTATTAAACCCGTCACCCAAATAGTGAACATGGTATCCAGTAGGTACTTTTTCAGCCCTCACCCTCTGTCTACCTCCACCCTTTGAGAGTCCCCAGTGTCTGCTGCTACCATATTTATGAGCCTGTGTATCCAGTGTTTAGCTTTGGCTTTCACCTATAAGTGGGAATATGTGGTATTTGGTATTCTGTTTCTGAGTAAATTTGCTCAGAATAATGACCTCCGGTTGCGTCTATGTTGCTGCAAAATACATGTGTTAATACTTATTTATGACTGTGTAATATTGCATGGTGTATGTATACCACATTTTCTTTATCCAACCCACCACTGATAAGCATCTAGGTTGGTTCCATGATGCTGCTATTTACACAGTTAATTTAAATGAAACTTCTACAGGCATTAGTAACTCACATCAGTTGTATTATGTCAGGTGCACATAGTCACACTATCACATCTATCTATTATCTTTCACCTTCTATCAACTATAATTCACCTTTCAACTGCATTCCCCTGGCTATTCCAGCGAAGATGAATCACCTTCTCTGACCTATGTCTGAAACTCAGAAGCATACAGAGTGAGTGATTGACTGACACATTGCTCATTAAATGTAGGGTTGTTTCTTATCTCCCCCTTTAATTTCAACTCTAGTGTCTGTGGTCCATTGTGCTTCCATTACATTGTACCTTTTTCTATGCCAAAACTCCTTTACCTTCAGACAGCTATCAACCGAAGAAATAAGAAACACAGCCAGGAATATGTGAATCCCCAAGCAGTGTTCTTAATGAACATATTATTCTGGTCCCTCCTATCCACCACTTGTGTTCTCTGACATTAACTTTGCCCATTCTCCTGCCCTCTGCAGGGATAGTCTTATCTCCTGGGTTTCATGACTTTCTCTGTGTTCCCCTAGGACCAGCTGCCCCCGTGGAGAAGTTGAGTTCCTCATGCTATTGTCCCTGCTGCATGCCCATCGCCAGTTCTTGCAGACCACTGACCTCACCTCAACCACTCCCGAGTGATACCAAATGACAACATCTGGACACACCAAAGCAACAGGAGACTGATACTCCAGAGCTCTTGCCTAAGCCTGAGGACTTCCCACGTGTTTATTGCTACTCATCACCTTGGGTCATAGTTATCTAACTACCTGTCTGCCCCGTTACATAGCAAGTTACTCCACCAAGACCGTGCCTCATTTATTTATGAGTAGGTGCTTCTATCATCTAGTGCGTTGTATATCTATCACCATGCCTGGTGTGTATTATTAGCTTTTTAAAAAAAAGAATAAAAGAAAATAAAGAAGAAATTTAAAAAGAGAAAGAGAACAAAGGAAGAAGTAAGAGAGGAAAGAAAACAAGCCCACAACAAGCTTAAGAAATAGGTATTTGAACAGTCTTAGGGGGCATTCCAGAGCTCTTTTTTTAGAAAAACTTACTCTCTCTTTTCCCTTTCCCTCCCCACCACCAGAAACCTGCAGCCTATAAACCAGTAATACAGCACCTGGTGACAA
Organism: Tarsius wallacei; assembly: GCA_963574415.1. Taxonomy (NCBI): domain Eukaryota; kingdom Metazoa; phylum Chordata; class Mammalia; order Primates; family Tarsiidae; genus Tarsius; species Tarsius wallacei. The sequence continues at coordinate 1,135 of CAUYQG010233849.1, read as the reverse complement.
GGTTCTGTACAGAATTTTTATGGGCCAGAACATCCTATAACAGCTGCCTCTTTCCCCAAGGTATTCATACAGATACTCTCTGAACACCAAGCATCTGGCCAAGGTCCCTGGGCCCCTGATTCTGTCACAGACAGGTGAGAAACTAGAGGTGAGATTTTTAGGAGATTATGGCAGGAATGAGATTAAAGAAGCCAGCCAGTTCCTGACTGGCCAAAAACTGGTACTTTCACCCAAAGAAAATTCTGCTTGTTCTGTGGGCAACAGACATATAAGTTAAGCACATAAATAATCTCCTTTCCCAACGTCCACTGTTTTCTCTTCAATCTCTCTGATCTGATCTCAAATGTGGCTGTGTCAGAATTACTTTGGGAGATATCAAAACCCTGATGTACAGGCTAAGTCAACCTGATGCCCAGGCTACATTTAGGCAAAGTTTTGGGAGATGAAGCTCAGAGTTTAGTATTTTTATAAACCTTCCCAGACGATGCCAATGTGCAGCCAAATTTGAGTACCCCTGATGGAGAGGGTTCTCTGTTCTCTCCAGAAATTTAACCCTCTCTGATCTCCTAGTGCAGGTCTTCTGGCTATCTACCACTACCCTCAGCTCCCACTTCCTGCATATGACTCTGTGAAATAATAAAACTTCCTTCAATTCCATCTGCCTACCCCACACATCTCTTGACAACCCAAATTCTCCTGCATGTTTGGTGATCTGAGCCCTTCCTTAGCATTCCAGGTCCATCATGACCTGCACTGAGAGTTGAAGCACAGCTCAAGAGTAAGAAGAGAAAAGAGATCACCTACATGACCTACATGGTTCACAGAAGTTGCAGTGTTTGAGGGTGACATGGGGTTTGGAGACAAAACTTTCCAGTGCTTACACCTGAAGGCTTTCACATTTTTTTTTTGAGTTGGAGTCTCACTCTGTCACCCCAGACTGGAGTGCAGTGGCCTCTCCCGGCCACCGCAGCCCCGACCTGCTGGGCTCCGGCGATCCTTCCGCCTCAGCCTTCCAAGTAGCTGGAACTACAGGCGCGCGCTACCATGCCCGGCTGATTTTTTGATTTATTGTAGAGATGAGGTCTCGCTTGCCCAGACGGGTCTCGAACCTGCAGGCTCAGGCAATCCACTCACC